>BQNB010014701.1:0-60998 GCA_026074375.1 Tanacetum coccineum | reverse complement strand
AGGGTATTGTCAACCCCGATGAACCTTTGTCTTTTTTGCTTCAGTTCCTTCTACATACTAGCTGACTGCATCAGTTAGAGAGTATGTCTTCAAGTTATGTTAGCTTACTTGATGATGTCTCTGACTTGGACTTCACTGAGGTTGCTCGCTGATTTCATTAACAACAAGTCTTCTTGAGTTGCATGCAAATTTTATTATCAACGAATCTTCTTTACTTAAAATATTTTTTGTTTAAATCTAGACAGAGACTGACACTGAATTGGCCCAACAATCTCCCCATATATATATATATATATATATATATATATATAGAGAGAGAGAGAGAGAGTTAGGATCAAATGAGAAATTTTTTTAAAATAAGAAAGATAAGAAAAACTATAACCGCATATCCGAGATGCACCGACTTAAATTAGATGCATCTTTATAATCTTAGATGCATTATAACGCATCATAATGTGTTTTATAGCTTTTAATTAGATGCATATACGTAAATTAGATGCATTTTTTTTTCTTCTGCATGTGCCGAAATCATCAAAATCAATTTGCGTCATCTATACATCAAGTTAACGTTCGAAACTCAAAATGATGCATCTAAATGAATAGAAATGTATCTAATGCAAGTCGTTGCATCTTAAATATGTGATTTTAGTCACTTCTCACAACTTCTTATTTTAATTTACTTCTCACTGGATCCCTACTCAAATTTTGAATCTTAAGAACATCGTAAATGAAACTACTACTTATTATATATATATATATTATAATAGGATTATATTATATTTTAGAATATTTATTATATTATATATATATATATATTAATATACACATTCAATACATGTGAATGAGAAGAAATCCACTTGAGCCTATTTCTAAAAACCTCAACAATATTAAGGTTACGATGTTCTTATTTTTACATCATACATCGTTAATCAGAAAATACTTTCTATTTTAAGAAATTTCTATTTTGGAAAGTTACTATTTTTCGGAAGTTACCATTTTTAGTAGTCTCGGAATTTCAATTATATTTATAAAAATTATTTATTATCTCTTCTGAACTTTCGTACTTTCAATTGGTTATTAATTGCATATCGGGGATTTTGTCCTCGTATATTACTAAGTTACTATTTTATAAACTATATCGTTCAATAATATCTCGTTAAGTTTAATTTGTTATACTCGTAAAAATAATAGCGGTTTATTATTTTACAAACATTCATTAAGTTCTATATATTAATCCGTTGACATTTTAAAAGTCATACATTTGTCTTTCTTTGATTTTTTTACTTTATTTATTTTTACCAAAATTGACCCGCACCAAAGACCCATCTATATCACTTTTCACGATTCGGAGTTAAAAAATGATTTTTATGCGAAACGATATTCCGGAAAACTTTTTAGTTTTAGCCGAGACCTGAATACTCGACAGAGGTGGGGGGGGTATGACCAAAATGCCCTTTTTCAATTCTGCTGTAACTTGTATTTTTAATAAAAACGCAGCAGTTTGACCATCGTTTTGACCCGCTATTATAATACATTTTAGTGACTTGATCAAAAGAGATTTTATGTAAAACGTCATTCCGGACAACTTTCGTGTTTCGCCGGAAGGCTGAAACGGACTCGAAAGTGCTCAAAATGGCTGTCGAAAATCGGACCAGCAACCAAAATAAGCATAAATAGCTGATTGAAGTTTTTAGTTTTTCTAAACTTGCTTTCGCGGCTAATTTTTTCGTTTTTTTTTTTTGTTTATATGGAGTTACGGGACGTTAGAATTATCGACAACTGTACATTAGGACGACTTATCATATTCTAACATCGAAAAAAAAATCAAGATTTTATGAATATTTTTTTATAACCTCGTTTGCATGCCCGATCGCTGCACGAATTTGGCACATTCTAAAATCATAAAACCATATATTTAGACTTAAATTAATCATCAAAAATATATCCACTAGCCTAATCAAACATACCCATATATCATCTCTAATCAACGCAAGTGTCGGATTCCGTCACATATAATATACGAAATCAAATCAAACAACGAAAATAACATAACACAAGTAAATTAAATACTTACAACAAACAATACTAGTGTTGGTTTTTCGGCCTTTGTTGGTCTCGTCCGCGGACGCCTCCCCGAACCAAACCAAATCCATTTCCAAGTAACCACTTGATCACAATTATATTCTATCACACATGAACACCATTTTTAACGTTTCGACAAGACTCGACCAATTTAAAATACTTGAAATAGAAAAATACCCATAGAATGTTGTATTTGCTTTGTGGAGATATGTAGGCAATGACGAGAGGATTATATTTTGAAGTTGGATTCATAATGCATGTCGGGGAAAATTGACGGATTTGGTTGGCTTATTGTATGGTTAGTGTCGCTGGGGGACAAGAAAAATGAGGAGGAAGGAGTGAAAAAAAAATCTTATAAATTATAATGTGTTTGGTATAAGTGTTAAGGTATTTATAGGAATAACACTTTTTAGCAAGACTTGGCAATTTTAGTCCTTCCTTCCACTTTGCTCTTTCAAACTTAGTACAAAGGGTATTTTCTTTCATTACATAATCGGCCAAAGCTCGGGATTACATTTACGAGACTATTTTTATTCCGTCCCACTAATTCTCCTTTCTTAAAAAGTTTAATTAAACGTTTAAAACCTCCTAAAAACACGACCTTTTAAACACGGTTTTTTTACAAAAAACTAGAGATACGTCGTAAATATAAAAATAACAGGTTTTACCTCTCGATGGCAAAAATATAATTTTTCTGACTTTTCTAGATCGCTAATACAAAATGAAACTCAATCGATACTCAAACACTTATGTTGAGCGGTCAAACGTTGACTAGCGAAACAACAAAAATAAATATTTTAAATTTCTGTTCGTATTAAAATACGAAAATAATTATTTACGACAAATAAAATTTTAAATGTCGACGTTCGCTTACGAAAAATCGTAAAATAATAATAATGACGTCGAACTCGCGATCGTCATACGCGTCGTGAAACTCGGGTTGTTACATTCCACCCACCTTAAGGGAGCGCCGGCCTCGGTGCTCGTTCCTTCTTACTCGTCTTATCGTTCGTTCGTGGCATGACGGCTTCTCGTCATCGTGCGTATTTGCACGTTCTCACTTAAACAAAAGATGCGATTTCCACTCGCTTTGACTATTCCGAATGGAGAGTCAGTCGAAACAAGGGTAATTATACCTACAAAATAAAAATTACAATCGTGGAGGCTCTTATCGTAAGAGGCAAAACAAGTCGCGAAAATATATTCGACGAAACCAGATCACTTCGTTCTAACTTTTATAGTCGCGCCCTTCACAAAGGACAATATACGTCGCGGAATATACCCGACTAAAATAATTGTCACGTCGTTCTTACAAGAAATTTTTCCAAAATAGGTGATCGATCCAAACTTAGTTGGGGATCATAAAAACAACAAAACCAAGCGCACCTCGCTTATCAAAACCAAGGCCGAAGCTTACGTCGTTAAATTAAAATCAAAATATATGTCGCACTCCAATACGGATTTATACCAATATTCAAAACGAGAGAAAGAATATACTTTCACCAAAATCCAATAAATACAGTTGCTTACTAAAATCAAGATAGAGGTCAATATTCAAAACCGATATGTATTTATATCATTCCAAACCAGAATACTCATCATTATTCAAACTAAATACCACTGTCGCCCTTCCTGGTCTATTGTTATATGCCTACGGGTGCGGAAAAATATAATAATCCAAAACACATTAGATTTCCTAATCATCTTACGATATTTTCTACACATGCCCACATAATCATATAAGTACCTAATGTACACTCGCCATCTTTTACATGATGACTCGATGAATTGGCCTCATACTAAGGCATTCATCACGCCCGCTTTTAACCAAGCATTGGCGACTATTATTACATATCATATTCGCTTTCCTTTGGAGCCTTCGGCATAATTATTCATTCTAACACCTAGGTTTATACCTCTCCGGTCACATTTTCCTCATCGTACGAGACTTGCACACTAATGTCAAGCACCTCGGACGGATAATTCCTAACATAAACTCGTATTTCTAATTTGTCTACACTCACTCTCATGGGTACTTCAAGCCACAATCGTCAATAAGACTTTCGTCGATGTCCACCCACCTTATCACGTCCTAAATTCTCACCTGGGCGATTATACCCATCTACTTACAACCTAAAGCCGCATCACTGGCCACGAAAAAGTGACATGAGCGCTCACTACCATTTAAAGCACATAGCACATAGTAACACATATTCCATATTAATACGGCGGCGGACAATCCCGCTACAACACTATAATGGTCAAATGAAAAATCAAAATCAATAAGAAAACAATATGAGCATCATGGACTTATTGCGTTCGACAAGATCAAATTTTCAACGTATCTTCATGTTGATTAGTTTGTTGTTAGTCCCATTCTCATCGCGTGTTTATCTAGATCATTGATGAATCAAATCATCAAGTCAAAATACTCACATTCCTAATTCAATACCGCTCGACTTAAGACGTTGGCTATTTTGGTTGTTCCTCCAGTAATGGAAACGGACGTTACTATTTAGCTAGAATCTCAGTCAATTCGCTACTCTTTATGCCCTTGGGTCGTCACGTCCCGGAGTAAGGGCCACTACACTTAACCGTAGGTCAAGTATCGTATAGTGTCTCATTAAAATCCTTGACGTCATCAGGTATACTTACGACTACACTACCACTATATTCTATTTCGGGGAAATAAGTCTTCTTCACGGCCATCAGTTGATACATTTAAGGCGTCATACATCCAATGTAGGAGAAGCATTCTCCATTTCTCACTTTCAACCTTACGGGACCTCTAAACCATCCTCAAGCTTCCAACCCCTTGGGAATCCTTTACATTCCCAAGAAGATTACCTTTCTCAGTGTCGATATCAAGTTTGCACCCTTGATAGCTCAAATATATCATTGCTTACTTGGTCTTGACGCGTCTTCAAAACAATCACCGCTCTTAAATACTACGAACTAAACATCACTCCTTTCTAGACACACTTGTTCCGAACAATACCGTAGGTATTTCCGCTTCGAAACGACTCGGTCATAATGACTCGCATGAGACTCTCTCCATGCAGTCAATAAGAATAGGGTTACTTTCATAATTATCTGTAGCAGGGTAAAAAAATATTTTCTCCTTCTAGAAGTTTGACCTAAACATTTATCTCAATTACCCAACGTTTTAAGGGTGACGATTTATCCGACATAGCGTGGGACAATACATCAATCAACATACCACATTCCGATATCGTATTTTCTTTCTTCCTAAATTATGCATAGTGATCAGGGTTATGCATAATTGAGGAGCCAAAACGACAGCATGTCCCTACTCTATGAGCTTTTTTTTTTTTTTTGTTTTTTTTTTTTTTCTTTTCAATTTTTTTTTTCTTTTTTTTTTTTTTTTTTTTTTCTTTTTTTTTTCTTTTCTCTTTTTTCTTATTTTTTTATTTTTTTTTTTCTTTTCTCTTTTTTTTTTATTTTTTTTCTTTATTTTTTTTTTTTTTTTTTTTTTTTTTGTTTTTTTTTTTTTTCAAAACGTTTCTTTTTTCATACATACCACGCGTTTATTAATTCTGTTGTTTAATAATAAAATTTTAAAGTAAACAATAAATACATGATGGTTTTTAAAAAGAAAGAGAGAAGATAAAAAATCACCTCCCATTCTTTTTTATTTAAAATAAAAATATTTTTATTTTTTTTTATAAAGTTTTGTTTTTGGAAAGAGTATTTTATTCAACAATCACTAGGTCAGTTTTTGAACTTTGATAACACATTTTGTCATTGTTTACACAAACAAATTTATACACATTAGTCATTATGATTGCGCAACGGCATTTGTTCAACACACAAATTTGTTATTGCAATTCACAGTTTTAAAATCATCAAGTAACAAAACATCATTAAATACAGTTTGGTCACGGTCTACACAACTTTAATAAAATATATAACCGCTTCATGGATTATGCAAGCAGTCAAACTTACATTGTGCCAGGAGACCTTCCAACAACGGGAATCTTCCATACTAGGGGTCAATCAATCTCACACAAGCTGAGTGCCTCGGGGGTAACCACGACCTCCAGGCTTCACTCATAGCACAACCTTACAATGACACCTCCTCATAACTCATGGCCGAAAGCAATTACAACAATCGTAATGACAATGTCGAAAATAACATACATACATACCAATTTTTCCCACAAAGGGATACATCATTAGCTTTCAAAGCCAGTACATCCAACCGTGACGGTTCTAAGTTCCCAATACATAAACTACATATATATGAACTCTCCTGGAGTTCTAAATCATAAATAATAGCTAAAGAGTACACCATCCACAACGACGGTGATATATAATTCTCTGAGGCAACAAATTAACCTTAATTCAATCAACCTACATCTTGAGTCCTCCTACTTACTAGTTCTTGTTGGACGATAAAATGAGTATAGGTTTTTTGTCTACGAAAAGCATTTCGAGTATAATTTCTAGAAACATAGGGCCCACTGCCCAGAAAGTTTTTGGATCCATGGTGAAATTACTCTTTTACCCCTATTTATCAAAGCCGCCTATTTTTCCAAAATTTTATCGTTACACTAAATTGAGTGTATCTCCTAAACTGTGCGTCTGCAAAATCCGAAACGTCCGCTCAAGTATAAGTTTGTTCAATATATAGAACTTACAGTTTTACATATTTAGGTGTTGCTATATAAGTTTTTAAACTTCAAATTCTGGTCTAAAAGATCTGACTAGTTTTGCCATTTTAGCGATATCTCATTCGTCGGGCGTCGATACGACTCCATCCGAATTCTTACATGTACCTAAGAGGTTTCTCTACCTCCTAGTCTAGTTTCCCTGGTCTTCATAGACCAAAAATATTTTAAAACATACCCAACAAGCTTTTATCCCAAAGCAATCCCCAAAGAAATTTTGACAATTTTTTGTAGTTTATGAAAATAAGCGTAATTTGAAATTTATTGATGCTTTTGATGTGAAACCAATTGGAGGTGATAGCCCTAAGAGCCTTCTACAATTACCTAAATTTCTTTTGCAAAAGTTTATCACATGTTTTGGGTTATCTTTTTTCTCAACGGTTTACCAGATTTGGACTAGTTTTAGAAAAACAACGATATCTCACTCATCTGGAGGAGATATGACCCCTACAAGAACCACATACACTTAAGACATATGCCCACATCCATATTGGATTTGTCAAGTGCATTAAGACCAAAAATAATTTACAATCAACCCCACAACCTGCTGGTTACAAACTGCTGTATAATCCATTTCAAAATCCAATCAAACACCATTTTAATTTCCTTCAAACACCAATACAAAGCCATACCCAATGACTTAACACTCTTTCAAACACATCAACTCATGGGTTTCCAGAACTAAACATCTCAAGACTTACTAAGTAGAGGTCGACATGAAAGAATCAAAGCACAACTCACCAACTTTATTTGAAAGTTCCAAAAATAGCCGTTTCCAAACGAAACGTTATGCGAAAATAAGTTAATAGTCATTTTACAAAACAATGAGGGTTCATGGGATGACATATAAAAGTCATACTTCCATTAACAGGAAAATCTCAAAATAATAGATTACGAAACAACATATGCGAATCAAAATCAATAAGAAGAGCGTTCAAATTCAAGATCAATTAGTAAAATTTTCAAGTGGGATCGAAAACTAAGTCGAGTCCCGACATCAAGAGATAACAAAGTAAAGTCTGCAAAAAAGTTTCGAAGATAATCGTATAACAACGATGTTTTCATCACATATCAAAATAATTTTTATCATATCGCATCGAAATGTTTAAAGAAGTTAAACTCTTCGCAAGAAGCGAATATCAAGATATATATAATCGTATACCATAGAATGGATGCCGTATATATATATATATATATATATATATATTATAATCTATAATATTTTATATATATATATATTATATATATATATATATATATATATATTTATATATTATATATATACACATATAATTATTACTTGTTACCAAGTGTCAACCATTGTTACGCAACTATATGCAATCAAATATCTACCACATAAGGCTTCTTAAGGATAGGGTAGCAAACACGCGAGCGCGATATCGGACATCGGTGAAAGACTCGTGAAACCTTTTCCAAAAAACAGTTGTAGTCAAGTTTTATAAAAGGAATTAGTTCACTACAACTCGTGCTTTCTTGGTACCACTCTATAACACCCCCCAAATAAGATGATACGCAAACGGAATTACAACGCTTGGGGTGCTAACTTCATTAATAACATGCACAAGAGTCCCAGTAAACGTTCAAAGATAGTTTTTAAAACACAATTTCATTTTATTGAAGATCAGAGTTACATAGGTTCCCTAAATACTGAAATAAAATTTATTTCTAAAAAGTCACAACACGACTTTTATTTCTAATACATTTATTTATGTTATGACATACTTCACCCGAGGCAACGTCATTTGATATTCCGCGTTCCGTCCCATCAGCCATCAACAACAGTTAACCTGAGATACTTGCTTTAAATATAAAAAACGTAAACAAAAACGTTTAGTGAATTCATTAGAGTTTATCAAATAACAGTTTAGAAGCATATTTTGGTTCATACAAACGGTTAACGTTGGCTCGTAAGCATAGTTATAAAATAGTGATTTCCAACTAAAGAGCCCGTGTACCGAAACTTAACACATTCATTCCCGTAGGACGAAATTATGTCTGAAGATTTTGGCACTTCTACTAATTACTAACCACAAAATGTCGTGTGACAAGTGTAGGTTTCCCAAGGATTTCAGACCCGGGGTACAGGGTTGTCAAAACACAAATAGATCTATTTAATGACTTTGCGTTTCACCAACACATGGTAACTAACGGTCACACAGCAAAAAGGCATATACTCAGTAGTGAAGGAATCATATTCAATATCAAAAAGGTTTGCGTTCTAATTTCACAAAACATAGAAATATATCCCTCGCGGGTTTAAAAAACACGAAAACTTTTAAAAGCGATGCTTTGAAACTCACATTGGTCGATGCGATGATCAAATACCAGATATTAATTCACGGGAAATTCAATGAACACGATCACGACCTATAATTTATGTCGCTCGATTACTATTCCGAAAAGTATAGTCAACGATGCGTACATCGCATCAACAAAATTATATATATATATATATATATATATATATATATATATATATATATATATATATATATATATATATATATATATATATATAATAATATATATAACACACTTGTCCTTTTCTGTGATGAGTATTTTTTTTATTTTTACTTGCGCCTTAGATCCCAAAACCCCACAATATTAGGTTACGATTGTTCTGTTATTTACAACATACATCGCTTAATCGAATACTTTCTATTTTAAGAAACTTTCTATTTTTGGAAAGTTACTATTTTCGGAAAGTTATCATTTTTAGTAAGTCTCGACATCCAAATATATTTATAAAAATATTTATTTATCTCGTCAAACTTTCGACTTTCAATTTGGTTATTAATTGCCAATATCGGGATTATGCCCCGTTTATTACTAAAGTTACTATTTTTAGAACTATATCCGTTCATAGAACTCGTTAAGTCTAATTTGTTATACTCGTAAAAATAATAGCGTTTATTATTTTTACAAACATTCAATAAGTCTTATATGATCTGTTGACTTTTTAAAGTCAACATTTGACTTTCTTTGACTTTTATACTTATATTTATTTTACTCAAATCTGACCCGCGCCAAACGACCCTCTAAATCACATTCTCATGACTCGGAGTAAAAAGAGATTTTATGCGAAACGATATTCCGCACAACTTTTTAGTTTTAGCCGAGACCTGAATCTCGACAGAAAATGACCAAAATGCCCTTTTTCAATTCTGCTGTAACTTATATTTTCAATAAAAACGTAGCAGTTTGACCATCGGTTTTGATCTGCTATATCACATTTTCGTGACTTTGACCAAAAAGAGATTTTATGTAAAACGTCATTCCGGACAACTTTCGTGTTTCGCCGGAAGGCTGAAACGAAATTGAAAGTGCCCAAAATAGCTGTTGAAAATCGGATCAGCAAGCAAAATAAGCATATATAACTGATTGCAACATTTTAATTTTTCTAAACTTGTTTTCGCCGTAACTTCTTCGTTATTAGGAATTACGGGATGTTCAAATTACCGAAACGCTCGTAAAAGTACCCTCTAAAGACTGATATCATTTCACAACAAATTCAAGATGTCTAATATGTCAGAAGATATCCAGTATGCCGGTTTCGATACTACTCACACAAATGATTAATGAGAACAGACTTTGAATCTTGGCAACAACGCATTCGTCTGTATTGTCTAGGAAAAGATAATGGAGAGAACATTATGAAATCGATTACTGAAGGTCTATTTAAAATGGGAATGTTCATACAAACTCCTGCTGAAGAAACTGAGGGTGCACTTCAACTAGGTCCAGAACGGGCTAGAGTCTTTACAGACCTTTCTGCTAAAGAAAAGGAAAGGTATAAAGCTGACATTCGTGCAAAGAATATCCTACTTTAAGGAATACCAATAGACATCTACACACTCATCAACCACTATACTGACGCCAAAGACATTTGGGACAATGTGAAGATGATTCTGGAAGGTTCTGAGTTAACAAAGGATGACAGGGAATCTCAGTTATACGATGAATTTGAATACTTCCATCAAATCAAAGGAGAAACCATTCACGTATACTATGTTAGGTTTACGAAGCTCATTAATGACATGAGAAACATTAAGATAACCATGCCCAGAATGCAGCTTAACTCTAAGTTTGTGAACAACGTGTTACCAGAGTAGAGTAGATTCATAACTGAAGTCAAACTTAACACAGGTTTGAAGGAGTTAACTTTT
Source organism: Tanacetum coccineum (assembly GCA_026074375.1). Taxonomy (NCBI): domain Eukaryota; kingdom Viridiplantae; phylum Streptophyta; class Magnoliopsida; order Asterales; family Asteraceae; genus Tanacetum; species Tanacetum coccineum. Next base: position 50,038 of record BQNB010014701.1, on the reverse strand, counting down.
GATCAGCATTTATTGCTATTTGATTGCAACATGAGTACATGCACGTGAGATAGGATATGATGATGGAAAGGTTCATTCAACAAATAATGATTTTTGGCATAGTGTCTAAAGCCTCAGTTCAGCAGTATCCAAAACATTCATCCATGTCTCTCCAATCCCAAATGATACCATCTCATGTGATAACCTTTCAACTAGACTCGAGAAGTTCTCACTGACAACTTGATTAAAAGTTTAACCAACACACTTGTCTTCCTCATTAAATTATACAAATCACATCTTCCTCAAACAAACAATCAACTCAGAACGTCTTCTAATGCAAGGAACAAAGCTACAGTTCAAGACGGCAGAGTTGTGGTTCAAGATGTCCGTGGAAGATACAATGCAAATAATCAAGGAAGACCATTTCAGAGGAACATGCAGAGGAAATGTTGTAATAGAATGCTGGAGGTCAGACAGAGGTGGCATGTGAAATCTAAGAATCATCATCCGGGCTGTGAAAGATGATATCCTACAATTGGTATCAGAGCTTTGTGGTGATTTCGTGAGCTTGTGTGCGTTCGGATCTTGATTAGATCGTGTTTTCTAGTTGCTTTTTTGTGTTCTTGGTTCGAAAATCAAAACCCAGATTTTTGTGCTTAGATGTGTTTATGTTTATGTTTTTAAGCAAGATCTAGGCATAAGGTAACTAGTTGTGCAAGAAAAATCAAGGTACAACGTCAAAAAGGGTGTGTTTTTGGTGATTTTGTTGGAAAAAGTCGTGTTTTGCTCGAAGTTACCTTTCTGCTTGAAGGAAGCGAAATATGCAGGTATGAATGAAGCGGAATATGTTTCAAGCGAAATATGTTTGCCTCTAAGCGAAATATGACAGGTTGATTTCAAGCGAAATATGTATCCAAGCGAAATATGTATCCAAGCGGAATATGTAGACAAGCGGAATACGTAGTCAAGCGAAATATGTATGCAAGAGAAATATGTTAGCAAGAGAAACATGTCAAGAGAAATATGTTAGCAAGAGAAACATGTCAAGAGAAATATGTTAGCAAGAGAAACATGTCAAGAGAAATATGTTAGCAAGAGAAACATTACATTGACATATTCCAACTAAAACATTACATTGTCATATTCCAAGTGAAACATTACATTGTCATATTCCTTGAGAAATATCACATTTTTATCCAAAAAGATTTTATTTTTTCTACGGTCTATCTTACTTTGTAAAATCCCGTGAAATTCTTGGATTTCTCGGTTTTAGTTAAGATTTGTAAAATCCCGTGGAATAATAATCTTAATCACCTTCAACCACATCTCTTTAACACAAGTCTCCTTTATCACTGATCGATCAAGTTTGATATCATTTCATAATAAATCAAGATGTCTAATATGTATGAAGATCCAATCTACGATGAAGTCGGGACATCATATGACTCGAATATTCCATCTGAGGTACAAGATCATGATTACTATTCAGATAATGTGGATGATCCACCAGAGCAAGATTTGGCACTCAACGTGGATCATGTCTTTGAAGCTGATCAACTTGATGCCTTTGACTTCGATGTTGATGAGGCTCCTACTACACACACCATGTTCATGGTGAATCTTACGTCTGAAGATCCAATCTTCAATGAAGCCGGGACATCTTATGACTCGGACATTCCATTTGAGGTACAAGATCATGATAATTATCATGATAGTGTGTATGGGCATCATGATGTGCACGAGATGCAAAACAATATACAACAAGACTACGTTGTTGACTCTGAAGCTGATTATACGAGTGATAGTAATTTTATTTCGTATGATCAGTATGTGGAAGACAACGCAGAACATGTTGTACAAAGTAATGTATCTTCTGTGCAAAATGATGCATTGAGATCTATTATCGATGAAATGCATGAAGATGGTGTACAAAGTAGGATAGTAAATAAACAGGATAGAGTAGTTAAAGACTCATTGAATTCTGAACTTGCGAGATATAAGGAACTGGTCGGGGAGTATGAAAAACGGGCAAAGTTTGAATTAACTGAAAGAGAACAAAAGATTGATGAACAAATGAGAATAATTATCTCTGACCGAAATAGAAAGGAAACTTCTTTAAAATCGGAACTTCATACTGTACAAATGCAACTTCGTTCTATCCTTGACCAATATAAGTCAAAGACAAAAGAAGTGACCATTTTGAAAAAGGATTTTAAACAAACAGAAGATAAATACCTTGAGGAGTTTTTAGATATGAAAAAGCTAAAAGACAAGGTCGAAGATAGATTATACAAACAAGATCAGTCTGTACAAACAGTGCACATGCTATGTAGACCAAACCCGTTTTATGATGAAAAGAAAAAGGTGGCAATAGGCTACAAAAATCCCTTATGTCTCACCCGTGCTAAGCAAGTTCAGTCTGCCCTCTATAATGCAACTGAAATAGTCATGACTAATCATAAACCTACGGTTGTGCATGACTCAGAGGAAACTCTTGAGATAGCTGGGTTAACTAGGAAAAGAATGTATGAGAAAATGAAAAGCCCTCAGTGTATTCAAAATAAAGTTAAGTTTGCACCCCCAGATTACTCAAAAGAGAACTATCTTGCAATCTTCGCACCTCAGAGAGATTTGACCCCTGAACAGATATTTTGGGCCAAAGATGAAAATGACAGGAAAAAGGTTGAAGCCTCAGTTCTTAAACCACTTTCAACACCGACTGTGTATCCACCTAATACACCGGTCAAGCTTCTCCCCAGGGTTCTCCCAACAAAAAGTCAAGTGAAAATTAATCTTTATACACTCACACAACTTTTTACGGAATTTGACAAAACATGTAAAAAGAGAATCACACCAACAGGTGTCACAGAAGGGGAAAGAGGTTTTGAACAAACAAAAAGATGTTACCTCACTAAAGTCATACCATTTTTCAAAACTCTTAAACAACACTTTGAAGGAGTTCAAGAGGCTCTCTTTAAAGAAGTTAAAGAAATAAAAGAAGTTTTTGATCAAATGTCAGCAGAGATGGACCAGAATATTATGGACAAGCAATGTGCTAAACTTAAAAGGAAAAACCTTCTCATTGCAAATGAGAATCTAATTGCTAATTGTTTGTCGAATCAATTGTTGTTTGCTGTTGAACAATCACGTTGTCTAGATCTTGAAGCTGAGATCTCTAAATTAAAAAATGAGAATCAAAAGGATGTTAATGATGAAATGATAAGAGGTTTTAATAAACTTGAGGTGGAATACTTAAATTTGCAATTGAAATATCAACATCTTCAAGAAAACTTTGGAATTAACAAATCACAAACTTCTCAGGATGTTCCTGAATTTGACTCATTTTTCAAAATTAAAAATCTAGAAACACAGCTTCAAGAAAAGGACAACGTAATTAGAAACTTGAAAGCTCAAGTCTCTAAAATGAATGACAGAAGTTGTAAAACTTATAATGTTAAAGATGTCACTGCTTTAATTGAACAAAATGAACGTGTTAGAGCATAAATAGAAAAGATCAAACAGCATTACAAGGAATTGTATGACTCCATCAAGATTACGCGTGCTCACACTAGTGAAAAGACATCTACCATGTTAAATGAAATTGAGAGTCTAAAGACTCAGTTGAAAAGCAAAGTGTCTTGTGTCACTAGTGACTCTGTCAAACCAAAAGTTCTTGCGCCTGGCATATATGCCATTGATGTTAAACCCATCCCTCCCTCCCTTAAGAACAATAGGAGTGGTCATTTAAACTATATCAACCATCTTAATGAGAGTGTAGAAACAGTTAGGGAGATTGTAGAGGAAGATAAAGTAGTTAAACCATTAGATAATGCACTTAATTATGCTTGTCAATACACTAAGCTATCTCAGGAATTGTTAGAATATGTGATTGGCACTTGCCCGAAAACTTTCAATGAAAGAGATAACAAGGCTCCTTCTACCCTTTTAACTAGGAAAAAGCAAGTTACTTTTAATGATACATGTGAAACATCAACTAGTAACACACGGAAACATGTAGTGCAACAGAAAGTTCAACAGTCTAATGTCACTGTGATCTCTTCTACAAGAGTAAGCAGTTCTACTGACGCTAGCAGATCAAAGCCTAGGAGCAATACAAAGAAAAATAGGATCCTGCCTACTAAGAGTGAGAATAAGATGAAAGTAGAAGACCATCCTAGGACAAATAAGTCTGTATGGACAAAAGTGAATCGAGTTTAGTCTAGCATTAGCTCTAAGCGTGTTGTAATTAATTGGAATTCTGAATCTGTGTGCAAAACGTGTAACAAATGCTTAGTTTCTGCAAATCATGATATGTGTGTTACTAAACCTTTGAATTATGTGAATGCAACCCCCACTGTTAAAAATGGCTTGAACAAAGTCAAACAGGTTTGGAAAGTAAAAGGGAATTTGTCTGCTAATGGCTTGAACAAAGCCAAGCAGGTTTGGAAAGCAACAGGCAAAGTGTTCGGTAATGTTGGTTATCAATGGAGACCCACAAGAAAGAAATTCACCTTAGGAAAACATATTGGTGGGCATCAATGGAGACCCACAGGAAAGATGTTCCTCTTAGGAGAACAGTGCCCTTTAACTAGGCTTCCTGTAAAATGTACTACTATTTATGCTAACCAACAGGACCCCAACCAAATTTGGGGATCCAAAATTCCAAACCCTCCACACTCGACTGTTTTTAAATGTAGTTCGTACAGATCGTCCTTTGGTATCTGGACTCAGGCTGTTCAAAACATATGATGGGAATCGTTCAAAGCTCAAGAAGTTTGTGAAAAAGTTCCTCGGGAAAGTCAGATTCAAAAATGATCACTTTAGAGCTATCAGGGGTTATGTTGAGTAATGCATTTCTATCAAATAATGACGTATGTTCACGTCAGTTCAGGCCTCGTTCTTCATTGCGATGACGTCTGTAGATGTCTCTTCAGGCCCCGCTCCTCATAGGAAAGAAAAGTGTACGCTTCAGTGCGCTTTATCTTTGAAAGAAGAGAAATCTTCTTGTTTTCGACCATTTTCATCAACAAGTTTCATATTTTCCCATGCTCGTTCAGACGTTAAGTGAATCAACGTTCATATGCAATCACATATGCAATTTTTGAAGGGGAGAATAGTGAATCAAATGTGATCCATACAGTTTAACTTGGTCTCTCAATGTGTATGAAATGGTGAAATGGCTCCTGTACACATCAGTTCAGGACCCGAGCCTATGTCGATGACGCCTGGACAATTCAGTTCAGGGCTCATACCTAATCAGGTCCATGCAACCAATTATGTTCTACCGACGGATAAAGATCTGGAGTTATTATTTCAACCTATGTTCGATGAATACTTTAAAGTAACTAGAGTCGATGAACCAGTACCTTCTGCTACTGCTGTTAACGCTCAAGTTGTTCCACCAGGTACATCTGTGTCTACAACATTTGCTCAAGATGCACCGTCAACAAGTTATTCACCGTCATCATCTGGAATACAACCTCCAGTCATTCATCATGATGTTGCAGTTGGACCCACTATCGAAGACACCCCAATTACTCAAGCTACCCTTCATCCCTCAGTTAACCTTGTTACTGGAGAACCTGGTTCTGCACAGTCATCATCAGGGGATGTTAGTATAGCTGAACCCAACCAAGCTAATCAACCACCAGCTCATCTCAGAAAATGGTCCAAAGATCACCCTCTTGATAATATAGTTGGTAATCCTTCTCGTCCGGTATCCACCAGAAAACAGTTAGCTTCCGATGCTCTATGGTGTTGTTACCATACTGAACTGTCAAAAGTCGAACCAAAGAATTTCAAAATGGCCGTGATAGAAGACTGCTGGTTTCAAGCCATGCAAGATGAAATTCACGAGTTTGATCGACTTGAAGTATGGGAATTAGTACCTCGCCCAGTCTATGTAATGGTTATCGCTCTCAAGTGGATCTACAAGGTGAAGCTTGATGAGTATGGTGATGTACTGAAAAATAAAGCTCGGTTAGTTGCAAAAGGATATCGTCAAGAGGAGGGTATCGATTTTGAAGAATCATTTGCTCCAGTTGCTCGAATAGAGGCTATTAGAATCTTCATTGCAAATGCTGCCAGTAAAAACATGGTCATCTACCAGATGGATGTCAAGACTGCATTTTTGAATGGAGATCTGCAAGAAGAAGTATTCGTCAGCCAACCGGAAGGTTTTGAGGATCCAGAACATCCTACTCACATCTATCGTCTGAAGAAAGCTCTTTACGGGTTAAAACAGGCTCCAAGGGCGTGGTATGACACTTTATCAAAGTTCCTCATAGCAACAAAATTCTTCAAAGGGGCTGTGGATCTGACGTTATTCACTCGCAAAACAGGCAAACATATTCTCCTCGTTCAAATCTACGTAGATGATATAATATTTGTCTCAACTGATCCCACTGCTTGTACCATTTTTTCAAAAGAGATGAACTCAAAATTTCAGATGTCAATGATGGGACAAATGTCGTTTTTCTTAGGCTTACAGGTTTCTCAAAGTCCCAGATGCATCTTTATTAATCAAGCGAAATATCTCGAAATCTTAAAGAAATATGGAATGGATCTTACAGACCCTGTCGATACACCAATGGTGGATCGATTGAAACTGGATGAGGATCTCAAAGGGATTCCAGTTGACCAGACTCGATTTAGAGGAATTGTTGGCTCCCTAATGTACATCATTGCCAGTAGACCATACCTTGTATTTGCTGTGCGCATGTGTGCTAGATATCAGGCTAAGCCTACTAAAAAGCACCTAGAAGCAATCAAACGGGTCTTTCGGTACCTCAGAGGAACTATTCACATGGGTCTTTGGTATCCGAAGGACAACGCTATGGCTCTAACAGCTTATGCAGATGCTGATCATGCGGGATGTCAAGACACAAGAAGAAGTACTTCAGGTAGTGCTCAGTTTCTTAAAGAAAAATTAGTAAGCTGGTCATCTAAGAAGCAGAGAAGCACTGCCATTTCGACAACAGCGGCTGAATACATTGTAATGTCTGGTTGTTGTGCTCAAATCCTATAGATGCGATCTCAGCTAAAAGACTATGGATTTGAATTCAATAAAATTCCTCTGTACTGTGATAACAAAAGTGCCATTGCTCTTTGCTGTAACAATGTCCAGCACTCACGATCAAAGCACATCGACATTCGTCACCATTTCATTCGAGAGCAAGTGGAAAATAGAGTGGTTGAACTCTACTTCGTGGAAACGAACTATCAACTTGCGGATATACTCACAAAAGCATTGTCAAGAGAACGGTTCGAATTTCTTCTACCACGACTTGGGATGAAGAGTATGACCCCAGAAACTCTCAGACGTCTTCAAGAAGGAGAGGATGAGTAAAGGATTATCTTCGTGTATCCTTTGTACATTAAAAAAAATATAGTAAATATTTTAAGTCATTTGGAATTACAAAATGGCTTGCAGTTACTTCAGGCTGCAACCCGCTTTTCATTCTGAGGAACGCATGTCGTCATAAAGACAGCTGTTCCTGACAACGGGGAATTAATTTTTCCCGGGCATGGATTACTTTATATCCATGCAAAAGATGAATAAGTGTACGTGTCAGTGCATTTATTTACGAAAACAAGAGAAATCTTGTTTAATTGGTGTTGTGGAAAAGAATCAGATGTCATCAGTTTTTAAAAGGTTTTTCTATCACTCAAACAATGTCTACAGCTCTTTAATTAGAACACGGGACATTATTTGAGGGGGAGAAAATATAAAAATTCTTTCAAAAAGTAATCTAGGATGAAAAAGAAAAGTTTTATCATTAACGGTTCATCATTTAAAGGGGAGTGTCTTAATTAATTTTAAGTCATTAGGAATTAAGTTGTTATTGGTATTAACTTTTAGGGGCTTAATGGCAAAATCTAGGACTTAAGATCTAGCTATACACTTGTAGGGGCTTATTTTGTCATTTTTATAACTAAGATTAGCCTTAGAAATAAGTGTTAAATGGAAATAGATCATGATATAAAACACAAGGATCATTCTTGCCATCTTTTAAAAGTTTAGCAAGATACACATATCGGTCAAAATGGTCAAACACACACACTTTAATATTTCTTTCTCTCAAACACACACACACGCACATATTCCGCTCGATTCAAAGTCGAATTTTTCAAACTCGTTTCAAGATAAAAGGTACACTCCTACACGTTTAACATCCATTTCTTATCTCGTTGATAAGAGGAATTAGATTAAAACGCGTTTTGAACTCGTAATCAATCAAAATCGAATTAAGGTTCGAAAAATTAAAGTTGCGTTTTTCTTGAAATTGAATGAGGGGTTTTGATAGCAAGGGTGCGATTAAGGGTTGTTTGAAATAGTTTTTAATTTCGTTAACTTATTAATGAGATATGATGATTTTTAGAAAACGAATGAATCAAAACATGCTCTTAATGGTTAATTAATTAAGGGGTTTTGATGACTAGGGTGCGATTAAGAAGTGGTTGAAACAGTTTTTGTTATCTCGATCATATAAGTGTTATAGGAAGATTCTTTATGATGAATGAAGCGAAATATGTTGGTGTTTGTAAATGGTTTTGTGCTAAGTGGTTAGAGATCTCATCAGATTCACTCTTATGCCTTTAAGAGTCTCCTAGTTGCCTTAGATCATAGATTGTGTGCTTTTCCCTTAGATTGATTGCATATGATGGTTTTTCGAGCATTTTTGTCACATAAATCTTTGTGGTTATGGATTCTGAGATGCTTAGAAGTGTATTGAGATGCTTGCTTGAATGATTCATAGGGATTTAAGTTGTTAAATTCTAAGTTATGAATTTTTGGTTAAGCAAGAAGCGGAACATGTATGACATGTTTCAAGCGGAACATGTATGACATGTTTCAAGCGAAACATGTATGTCATGTTTCAAGCGAAACATGTATGTCATGTTTCAAGCGAAACATGTATGTCATGTTTCAAGCGAAACATGTATTTCATGTTTCAAGCGAAACATGTATACATGTTCCAAGCGAAACATGTATACATGTTCCAAGCGAAACATGAAAAACTTGTTTATGTTGGAGCGAAATATGTAGGAGCGAAACATGACAGGTACACTTCAAGCGAAATATGTCAATAATACAAAAAGAAACTCTGCCCAAATTTTCTAAAGTTTGTGTAATCTTTTGCTTATTGTCATATTTTCTCAAGTGTCATGTTTAAATGTGTGTTATTTGCCCTCTATGAGAATAGGAGTCCTAATCTCGAAACTGAATCGGTCTTGTTAACTTCACAGTTAACATTGACTCATTGTTCTTAGATGACTCATTCTGAGAGTGTTATATCACTGTCACGTCTGCATGAAACCTTATCATTGCATGTTTCTAAATCAATCAGCTCATCAAGGATATCCAATGATAATCAGTAGAATATATATGTTGTATATGAACTGTATTGGTTGTTTCTTAAGCAGAATCATGAATCCTCAAGAGACAGAACAAGTCGTTGCTCGTGATGAACTATGGGTTCCTACTGCTGAAAGAGTCAACATAAGCACAACAAATGTTAGACTGGAAACCACAGTAAAGTAGAAAGAAGAAACCTTTCAAGTTGTTATTGATGTGATCAATAATTCTACATGCTTCAAGGCATTCACCATTTCTGCTGATGTCCCTGAAATTCTTATGCAACAGTTCTGGTATACAATCACTAAGATCAAAGACTCTGAGTCTTATGAGTTCCTTTTAGCCGACAAAAAGTATGTGATTGATGCTGAAGTCTTTAGGAAGATACTTGATATTTGTCCAAGAAAAGAAGGTGAAGATTTTACTGAAGTCCAAAATGATGAAGACACCCTCACCTTTCTCATTGATCTTGGATACTCAGGTCCACTTCACAAGTATACAAATATGTTTGTGGACCACATGCATCAGCCTTGGAGGACTCTGGCAGCTTGCATCAACAAATGTCTATCTGGAAAGACATCTAGCAATGACAAGTTGAGGAAGTCAAGAATTAATATTATGTGGGGCATGTTTTACAGAGAGAATGTTGATTATCCATCTTTGATTTAGGAATACTTTGCTTACCAAATTGATCATAGACACGAGAAAAAGTCAAGGCGTGAAAATATGCCATATCCTCGATTCACAAAGGTTATTATTGATTACTTCCTCTCCAAGCTCAAATCTCTCAAGAAGCTCAAATTTCAACACTTTCACACAATCAAAGATGACGGTGTTGTGAGTCGACTCAAATTTGTCAAAATGGGTAAAGATTTTCAGCAATATGGTCTCGCCATTCCTGTTACTATGCTTAACAACGATATTATTCAATCAGAATCATACAAGATGTTCATCATGTATTCTACTGGACAAATACCTCTAAAGAAGAGCAGAGGGAAAGGTTCACAAGGGAAGAAGACTGCATATACCACTGAAGAATCTGTTGATGTGTTTGATGAGTCTGACCCAGAACCTCTTATCAGAAGGAAAACCTCTAGAAGAAAAGTTGTTAAGAAGAAAGCCACCATATCAGTTGATGACAACATCATTCCTGAACCAGACATTGCACTGGAATTAGGAAAATCTATCAGTCTCGCTGAAGCTGAAGAAGAAGCTGTTGCAAGAGAAGTTCATGATACTTATGCACGAATTATGACTGAATCGGTTCCCGAGCCTGCAAGAACCATAAGACAGACCAGCATTGATTTTAGAGATACCTCTAATGTGTCAAAGAAGAGGACTTCTAGTACGTTCTAAAAGCTCAAGGGAATTCAACCTCTTACTCTAGCTGAACAAGAAGCCGCTGACATAATGAAAGCTCTCAAGGATAGCAAGAAAATGATAGGGAGACAGCCTGGTACTGGTGGCTCAGATGAAGGAACTGGTGAGATACCAAGGGTTCCAGATGAGTCAATTTTTGAAGATGCTGAGGATGACAATAAAGAAACTGAATCTGATTCTGAAGATATTTACAAGTACAGGATTAACGTGCGCAAAAATGAGTATAGGATTAACGTGCGCAAAAATGCTGACATTGAGATGAAGGATGCTAAAAAGACTGTGGATATTACCAAAGAGACTACTGAGCAACCATTGACATCGTCAAAGGCTTTTTAAGAGCCTTCAGAATTATGGTACTCAATTTCTTATAATTTATCTCAAGATGAATAGAGTCTAATAAGCCACCTTTAGTTCCTGCAACAAACAACACCAACCCCAACAACATTCCAACACCACCATCAACACGAAGCTCCAGCTATCTACCACAGCTATCCCTTGAAATCACTCCACTCAATCGCCCCCCTTTTTTATTTCAGCTAAGAGTCGCGAAATTATAAAAGATATGTCGGAAGTAAAGAATATTGCGATCACTCTGCTGCGTTTGGCTTCTAATCAATCCCAAGATTCCTCTAGTTGTTGATAAATATGTATGACAAAACTCATGATGCCTTCTCCTTAAGCTCTTGAAAGACATTAGTCCATTTACAAGTCCACTAAATATTTACTCGTTATTGGGCCTTATGGCCCATTATGGTCATTAAGTAATTAGCCCGATAGCAAAACTTAGTCCATACCTCTTTACATAAGTCCAAAATATAAATCGAAACCCAATGGGCCTTAGGCCCATTTAGCCGAACCAAATAAGCCATAAGCTTAATACGCTAAAAACCAAATAAGCTATAAGCTTAATATATATTGTTAGCCTCAAAATATTGAGTCGAACAATGGAAGTTCGTTCATTATATTAGGTCTCGGTCACGTAATTAATTATTCGTTGTAATAGGCTAGTTGGGATAAATGGGCTTGGATTGTAATCTAATATTGTCCATGTTTCGGGCTCAAAGCCCAAGAAAAGCCAAGCCCGACCCAAGTTAGAAAGCCCACATGCCACTCATGGATCAAGGGTATAAATAGAACCCTCTCCACACATGGAGCGGGTGTTGGTTACCATTTTACACTTGTGTGTGTGTGTAATCTTCCATCTCTAGTTTTCTCTCTAATAAATCTTTCAACTTTTCTTTCTATCTTTCTAGCTTTTTGCTTATTGGTATAGTTTAGGTTGTGAAATGGATTAAAGATTTGGGATAACATTTGGTATCATTCGCCACGGGTGGGTTTATTTTTTGTTAGTTTTCGTTATTAATTCGTGTTTGTAATTTTTTGTTTCGTGGTTTCATTTTTTTTAAAGCAAATGGTTCGATTTGGTTTCTTGGCTTATAAGTTTTAGTCGTGGTTACGTCGTGCGTGGCTAATCCAATAGAACCAATCGAACGAGTTGTGAAATATTCGATTTGGTTATAAGCTTTAAACGCAAGGACCGAACTAGACGGCATGCTTCAAGGACCGAACTAGATCTCACTTCAAGGATCGATCGAGTGATTTTCGTTTGGACCGAACAAGGGAATTTTAGCTTGAATCGAACGAGCTTCTTCTTATTTGGATCGAACGAGTTTACTCCTTCAAGGACCGAACGAGCTTACTCTTTCAAGGATCGAACTAGGAGGATCGAACAAGAGTGAATCGAACGAGTGCTTTTTAGTTGGATCGAACGAGTGATTTGTGTTTGGATCGAACGAGTGATCTTTGTTTGGATCGAACGAGTGGTGATCTTATTTGGACCGAACGAGAGACCCGATCTAGATAACCGATCTAGTCGATCTCTCTTAGACTCGAACTAGAGGACCGAACTAGCGTTTTTCTGTTGAACCAAACAAGACAATCGAACTAGAGAACCGAACTAGCGTTTTCTTTTGAACCAAACAAGGTAATCGAACTAGAGGACCGAACTAGCGTTTTCTTTTAAACCGAACAAGACAATCGAACTAGACAACCGAACAAGCATTGAACCGAACTAGGTGATTTACATAACTACCGAACTAGTTTTTGTTTTACGGTTTTTTCTTGATTTTGTAAAATCTCGTGAAAGATACGATTCTTCTCTCGGTTTAAATCCAAGAATTGTAAAATCCCGTGAACATTAATTGTACTCATTCCACAACAACAATCACTTTACCTGCTTAAGATCCTATAAATCCTTCTCACTTCATAATTCTTCAATCATTCATCATGACAACTCCAATTGCAACTTCCACAACTGACAGTCAAATGCACAACCCACTCGCCCGCCCCCTGCCCCCCCGCACCCACCCCCACCTGAAGAAATTGAAAAAAACAAAGATCTTATATGATACTAGCATTATCTTAAAGAACTAAAACGAAGCGCGCGCACCCCCCCCACCCCGCGAACGCCTCGAACCCCCCCCAATTCCGCACAACCCCCCCCAGGTCCAGCCCCTCCAAGTCCCCCCATCTCAACCCCCACCTCCCCTCCGTAACACTCCAAAAAGACACTACCCAACATTGGTTTGAACAGACACAGCAAACCCAAATCACCCCTACTACAAGAAATACCTTCATCCTAGTTCGATGTACCGCCCCATCTGGCCAAACGATGATGAAAGCTCTCACCAACTTTGCAGACTTCTCTTCTTTGTAAAAAGACTCAATCAACTAGCTTAAATGACTACTCCAACAATTCTAGTTAATTGTGATTTGTGACCTACTCCAACAATTCTAGTTACACTTGTTGCATTTCTGTGCAATTTAGTGACTGATACTCCAATCAATTACTAACACGCGCGTCTAGGAGTACTGACTAATGTACGCAGCAATCTAGATTACTATTGTGCATTTGGTTGCGCAACCATCTTCGTAAACTAAATTATCATAAAAAACATAGGAGTTAGCCAACATACATCACACTAGAGGTCCACACATCAATACTAACAAGAAAACTAAAAACAGGTTGCACAAAAAAGGCGCACACGATGCTACATTAAAATCAACTTACTCCGAACTATAGTTCACTTCAGACACATTCACACAACAAGAAGCCAACTACGATTGGTGTCACAGTAAACACACAACCTCGTCACATTTAAATCCTTCAATTCTTTGATCACTGATACTTGACCCCCCACTTCATTATTTTTTGTATTTAAAAGTAAAAAAAAAAAGAGAAAATTTTCCCCACCAGAACCCGCCCACCAAACAAAACTGCTGCAAATCAGTGGCAACAATGTTTCCTCCACCACCAGGAATCACTACAGCAAGCTGCCTAGTATCTTTTAAACTCATAACTTAACTGTGACACTCTCTCTCTACTCACTCAAGGTCTCACATGCGAGCATCGCAGCCAATATAGAGTGCGGTGAGTTGAGATTTTTGTTTACAAAGTTCCCAGCCTTTCCCTTTGTCTACCATACCCACACATAGCCTTTCACGACTGTTACACCACATCGAGATTCGGACCCTTTTGCAGACGCTGCATATGTGAAGTGCTCTTTCTGCATTTTCCGGTAAATTCCTAACCTTACCAATTCTGTTTTCTTATCAGAATGTACTTACTGCTTCCCAGTCGACATTTTATCGATTGCTTCGTACAGCGAGGACAACCGAGATTCCTGAGGTATTCTCTTATTTACTGGTCCTACTTAAAAGTAACAAATGCAAATAAAGTTCGTTAGTACCAAACCCCTGTAGCGAGACTCTCATTCTCAATATCTCTTCTAGCTAACGAGTAACAAAACATTAATTCAATATGCACTTGGCCAAACTCGTTTAAATTAGGAGATTCTTGCCCTCAAGTATCCGCTTTTATAAATAACTACTTACAGTTACATGGAACTATCAAAACTTATCTTCTTCCTTTCTTTCTCTCAATTCCCCCCCAATTTCCCCCATGTCCATCACCACCCTCCCTAACCCCCCCAACCCCCCCCCCTCCCTCCCCACCCATATCCCCCCCCCCCGCCCCCGCACCCTCCCCCACTTAACCCCCCACCCCACTCCCCCACTTGTAACTCCTCCCCCCCTATCCATCCTTCACCGCTCTCCCCCTAAAAGAAAAAATTTGTTATAGCAACATAAGTACATAACAAAACACAAATTTTACATAAACCACCATACCCACCCTTCAAAAATAACATCCCAAGTGAATTTACGTTCTACGTATTAAGCTCCTCTTATATAACTTGCAACAATTATTAAGGACATAAATAATAAATGAGAAGTATCGGAGTACATAAGCTAACTCTGTAAGCACATTACCCGTATAATAACAATCCACAAACTGTTCTGACCAACCCTTGCGACCAACAGTGCGCTCACATGCTACACAGTCGTGCCAAAAGTTAGCCCAAATCGGCACCAACCCCTAAACTCACAAAATGTCCTGACATCAACCTTTGACCAACATGCGCTACAGCCATGTGCTACATACCGTGTCGAGGCCACCAAAAATAAAATTCCTCTGTACTGTGATAACAAAAGTGCCATTGCTCTTTGCTGTAACAATGTCCAGCACTCACGATCAAAGCACGTCGACATTCGTCGCCATTTCATTTGAGAGCAAGTGGAAAATAGAGTGGTTGAACTCAACTTCGTGGAAATGAACTATCAACTTGCGGATATACTCACAAAAGCATTGCCAAGAGAACGGTTCGAATTTCTTTTACCACGTCTTGGGATGATGAGTATGACCCCGGAAACTCTCAGACGTCTTCAAGAAGGAGAGGATGAGTAAAGGATTATCTTCGTGTATCCTTTGTACATATTTTCATTTTTAAAAAAATGGCTTAGTAAATATTTTAAGTCATTTGGAATTACAAAATGGCTTGCAGTTATTTCAGACTGCAACCCGCTTCTCAAAATAAGGAACGCATGTCGTCATATTGACTGTTGTTCCTGACAATGGGTAATTTAATTTGCCCGGGCATGGATTACTTTATATCCATGCATCAGATGAATAAGTGTACGCTTCAGTGCATTTATTTATGAAAACGAGAGAAATCTTGTTTTAATTGGTGTTGTTAAAAGATTCAGTTTTTCATCTGATCAGATTTCATCTGATCAGATTTCATCAGGGTTTAAACGAAGAATTTTCAATATCTCAAACAATGTCTACTGCTCTTTAAATAGAAAACGGGACATTATTTGAGGGGGAGAAAATTTAAAATTCTTTCAAAAAGTCATCACGGAATGAAAGGAAAAGTTTTATCAATAACGGGTCATCATTTAAAAGGGGAGTGTCTTAATTAATTTTAAGTCATTAAGTATTAAGTTGTTATTGGTGTTAACTTTTAGGGACTTAAGGGCAAAATCTAGGACTTAAGATCTAGCTATACACTTGTAGGGGCTTATTTTGTCATTTCTATAACTTAATTAGCATTAGGTATAAGTTCATAAATAGAAATAGAAAGGGTAATTAAGCTCAAGGACTATTTTTGCCACATTTTTGGAAATTGACCCTCTTACACATTTCGGTCAAAATGGTCAAACACACACACTTCAATATTTCTTTCTCTCAAACACACACACGCACATATTCCGCTCGATTCAAAGTCAAAGTTTCAAACTCGATTTCAAGATCAAAGGTACACTCCTAATCGTTCAATACTCGTTTCTCATCTCATTTATAAAAGGAATTAGACTAAAACTCGTTTTTGAGCTCTTAATCGAATGAAAACGAATTAGGGTTCGAAAATTGAAAGTTGCGTGTTTCTTGAAATTGATTGAGGGGTTTGATTCGTTAGGGTGCGATTAGGATGGGTTTGAAACAGTTTTTCATTTCGTTAACTTATTAATGA
Organism: Tanacetum coccineum; assembly: GCA_026074375.1. Classification (NCBI taxonomy): domain Eukaryota; kingdom Viridiplantae; phylum Streptophyta; class Magnoliopsida; order Asterales; family Asteraceae; genus Tanacetum; species Tanacetum coccineum. Next base: position 33,454 of record BQNB010014701.1, on the reverse strand, counting down.
GATATGATGATTTTTAGAAAACGAATGAATCAAAACATGCTCTTAATGGTTAATTAATTGAGGGGTTTTGATGACTAGGGTGCGATTAAGAAGTGGTTGAAACAGTTTTTGTTATCTCGATCATATAAGTGTTATAGGAAGATTCTTTATGATGAATGAAGCGAAATATGTTGGTGTTTGTAAATGGTTATGTGCTAAGTGGTTAGAGATCTCATCAGATTCACTCTTATGCCTTTAAGAGTCTCCTAGTTGCCTTAGATCATAGATTGTGTGCTTTTCCCTTAGATTGATTGCATATGATGGTTTTTCGAGCATTTTTGTCACATAAATCTTTGTGGTTATGGATTCTGAGATGCTTAGAAGTGTATTGAGATGCTTGCTTGAATGATTCATAGGGATTTAAGTTGTTAAATTCTAAGTTATGAATTTTTGGTTAAGCAAGCGAAACATGTATTGATAGAATGAAGCGGAACATGTTAAAACAGGTTAAAGCGGAACATGTTTACATGTTTCAAGCGGAACATGTTTACATGTTTCAAGCGAAACATGTTTACATGTTTCAGGCGAAACATGTTTCAAGCGAAACATGTTCAAACAGGTTCAAGCGAAACATGTTCAAACAGGTTCAAGCGAAACATGTTTCAAGCGGAACATGTTTACATGTTTCAAGCGAAACATGTTTACATGTTTCAAGCGAAACATGTTTACATGTTTCAAGCGAAACATGTTTACATGTTTCAAGCGAAACATGTATGACATGTTTCAAGCGAAACATGTTATTCTTATACCAAGCGAAACATGTTCAAACAGGTTCAAGCGAAACATGTTCAAACAGGTTCAAGCGAAACATGTAGGAATTGATGAAAGCGAAATATGTTAACCATTTTCTAAGCGAAACATGTAAAGCTTAAGCGAAATATGTACAGGTACCAATTCAAGCGAAATATGACAAAAATACAAAAAGAAACTCTGTCCAAATTTTCTAAAATTTGTGTAATCTTGTTCTTTATGTCATATATCTTCAAGTGTCATGTTTAAATGTGTGTTATTTGCCCTCTATGAGAATAGGAGTCTTAATCTCAATCTGAATCTGTCTTGTTAACTTCACAGTTAACATTGACTCATTGTTCTTAGATGACTCATTCTGAGAGTGTTATATCACTATCACGTCTACATGAAACCTAACCATTGCATGTTTCTAAAATCAATCAGCTCATCAAGGATATCCAATGAACTGTATTGGTTGTTTCTTAAGCAGAATCATGAATCCTCAAGAGACAGAACAAGTCGTTGCTCGTGATGAACTATGGGTTCCTACTGCTGAAAGAGTCAACATAAGCACGGCAAATGTTAGACTGGAAACCATAGTAAAGCAGAAAGAAGAAACCTTTCAAGTTGTTATTGATGTGATCAAGAATTCTAAATGCTTCAAGGCATTCACCATTTCTGCTGATGTCCCTGAAATTCTTATGCAACAGTTCTGGTATACAATCACTAAGATCAAAGACTCTGAGTCTTATGAGTTCCTTTTAGCCGACAAAAAGTGTGTGATTGATGCTGAAGTCTTTAGGAAGATACTTGATATTTGTCCAAGAAAAGAAGGTGAAGATTTTACTGAAGTCCAAAATGATGAAGACACCCTCACCTTTCTCATTGATCTTGGATACTCAGGTCCACTTCACAAGTATACAAATATGTTTGTGGACCACATGCATCAGCCTTGGAGGACTCTGGCAGCTTGCATCAACAAGTGTCTATCTGGAAAGACAGCTAGCAATGACAAGTTGAGGAAGTCAAGAATTGATATTCTGTGGGGCATGTTTTACAGAGAGAATGTTGATTATCCATCTTTGATTTGGGAAGACATTGCTTACCAAATTGATCATAGACGGGAGAAAAAGTCAAGGCGTGAAAATATGCCATATCCTCGATTCACAAAGGTTATCATTGATTACTTCCTCTCCAAGCTCAAATCTCTCAAGAAGCTCAAATTTCAACACTTTCACACAATCAAGGATGACGGTGTTGTGAGTCGACTCAAATTTGTCAGAATGGGTGAAGATTTTCAGCAATATGGTCTCGCCATTCCTGCTACTATGCTTAATAACGAGATTATACAATCAGAATCATACAAGATGTTCATCCTGTACTCTACTGGTCAAATACCTCCAAAGAAGAGCAGAGGGAAAGGTTCACAAGGGAAGAAGACTGCAGATACCACTGAAGAATCTGTTGAAGTGTCTGATGAGTCTGACCCAGAACCTCTTATCAGAAGGAAAACCTCTAGAAGAAAAGTTGTTAAGAAGAAAGCCTCCATATCAGTTGATGACAACATCATTCCTGAACCAGACATTGCACTGGAATTAGGAAAATCTATCAGTCTCGCTGAAGCTGAAGAAGAAGCTGCTGCAAGAGAAGTTCATGATACTCATGCACGAATTATGACTGAATCGGTTCCCGAGCCTGCAAGAACCATAAGACAGTCCAGCATTGCTTTCAGAGATACCTCTAGTGTGTCAAAGAAGAGGACTTCTGGTACGTCCCAAAAGCTCAAGGGCATTCAATCTCTTACTCCAGCTGAACAAGAAGCCGCTGACATAATGAAAGCTCTCAAGGATAGCAAGAAAATGATAGGGAGACAGCCTGGTACAGGTGGCTCAGATGAAGGAACTGGTGAGATACCAGGGGTTCCGGATGAGTCAATTTTTGCTGATGCTGAGGATGACAATGAAGAGACTGAATCTGATTCTGATGATATTTACAAGTACAGGATTAACGTGCGCAAAAATGCTGACATTGAGATGAAGGATGCTGAAAAGACTGCGGATATTACCAAAGAGACTACTGAGCAACCATTGACATCGTCAAGCTTTTCTGTGCCTTCTGATTATGGTAATCAATTTCTTAATCTATCTCATGATGAAGAGTCTAATAAGCAACCTCTAGTCCTGCAACAAACAACACCAACCCCAACAACTATTCCAACACCACCAATCAACACTGAAGCTCCAGCAATCACCACAGCTATCCCTGAAATCACTCCATTCATCACCCTTCAGCTAAGAGTCATGAAATTAGAACAAGATATGTCTGAAGTAAAGAAGATTGATCACTCTGCTGCTATTTTGGCTTCTATTCAATCCTAAGTTCCTCCAATTGTTGATAAGTATCTAGGAACAAAACTTGATGATGCTCTCCTTAAGACTCTAGAAAGACACACTGCATATTTAGTTAAGAAATACTTTGTGCTGCCTGCTCCAGAGTGAAGCAAAAAGAAAGAATCTGAAAAGAGTCCTGAAGAGATTATCAGAATTAAAATGGAACAAGAAGAGAAGAAACAAGAGCCAACGTATACCATCAAGTCGACTGATAAAGCTGCACTTGAAGAATTTGATCTAAAGAGTGCTCTCTTCAAATCCATGCATAAGAATAAATCTGCCAACAGAAATTCTGCCAACTAAATATTATATCATGCTCTTATGGAAGCATTGATAGAGGATGAAAATGCCATGGATAAGGAATTTGCAGACACGGTTAAAGACCATAAAAGAAAGCATGATGGTGATGATGATGATGATGATAATGATGATGAAGGCCCTCTAGCTGGATCAAACCAGGGTAAGTCAACAAAGAAAAGAAGAAAAGGAGAGTCTGAGTCTGCTAAGAAGCCATCCACCACCAAAGAATCCTCCAAGGGTAAAGATCCAAAGGTGGGTTCTACAACTGGTAAGTCTGCACCAGCTAAGGATCCAATTAAAGATCCTACTAAAAAGGTGATAATACAAAGCTTCCAACATATTCTCGTTATCTTTTTTCTACAAAATTCTAGCTTATTGGTATCGCTTATGATGTGAAAATGGTAAATCACGCATTTGGGGTAACAATTGCGAATCATTTCGCACGGGTGTTTATAGTTATATTTAGTTTTTCGTTATAAATATCGGGTTTTGCGAGAGTAAGTTTTATGTTTCGTGTTTTAGTTTGTTTTAAGCAAGTTGTTCGTACTTTGAGGTGTTTTCTTGCTTCTGTTATAAAATTTAGGTCGTGAAGTTACGTCGTGCGTGGCTAACTCCAAGAATAGAACCAGAGTCCCCCCGCAACGAGATCATATTCTGTAAATAATCGATTGGGTTATAAGCTTTAAAACGCAAGGACCGAACTAACGGCAATGACTTCAAAGGACCGAACTAGATCTCACTCTGTCAGAATACGATTCGAGTGGATTTCGAGTTTGAGGAACCGAACAAGGGACAATGTTAGCTTGTAAATTCGCGAACGAAGCTTCTTATTATTTGGAATCGAACGAGTTTAATACCTTCAAAGGACCGAATGAAGCTTACACTCATTCAATGGATCGAACTAGAGGATCTGAACTAGGTGAATCGCGAACGAGCTCTTTTTAGTGGATCGAACGAGTGATTTGGGTTTGGATCGAATCGAAGTTGAACTTAATTGTTTGGGATCGGAACGGAGTGGTTGATCTTATTTGAGACCGAAAACGAGAGACCCGAATACTAAGATAACCAATCTAGTCGAGTCATCTCCTTATGACTCGAACTAGAGGACCTGAAACTAGCGTTTTTTCTTTTCTGAACCAAACGAGACAATCGCGACTAATGGACGCAACATAGCGTTTTCTTTTGAACCAAACAAGACAATCGAACTAGAGGACCGAACTAGCGTTTCCTTTAGAACCGAACAAGACAAAACGACCTAGACTACAAACCGAACCCAACAACCGAACAATCAAATGAACCGAACTAGTGATATACATAAGTGCGGAACTATGTTTGTTTTTACGGTTTTTTCTTGATTTTGTAAAATCCCGTGAAAGATACGATTCTTCTCTCGGTTTAAATCCAAGAATTGTAAAATCCCGTGAACATTAATTGTACTCATTCCACAACAACAAACACATTTAGCCTGCTTAATGATGCCTACAAATCCATTCTCTCACTTCCCATATTTCATCAATCATTCACTCGATGACGACTCCAATGTGCAACTTCCACAACCGACAGTCAAATGCATAACAACATAATGGCAGCAGGTTCAAGCGGATCGCCACCATGCGTGCAACAGGACGATATGCACCAATTGCGATCACGGTATCTTACGGATACATTGAATTACAAGACCAAATGAGTTGAAGCCTTACGGAAGTGCATGTCACACAGTCCTTATACTCCTGACCTATGGTCACAACACAAGTTATGCGTTCCTCACAAACAAGGATTCTCCGAAAGTTCCTGCTAAACAACATCCGACTACACGATTCTGAATTTGACCCTCTGAGAAACAAGGCACCTTATGAATCTGTAAAAAGAAACGATTCATTGATAATGACCTGGAATAGTAGATGAAATCCTAACTCCACTTTGATGCATAGACAGACACGTCTCAAGAAATGTGGAAGCCATCGAGAGGTTCACAACAAGGTGATACTCACTATATCAAATGACAAGACAACTATTTTGGAGTTTGGTCACTTCACCTCTCACCAGATGGAGAGACAATTGAGTCTATATACGACACAAGATTCTACAAGATGAAGAAGAAATGATCAGAAACAATTTGACAGTTTGCAGACAAAGCAAGTCAATGTATCCACAATTTCTTCAACAACCTGCACCCAGATAGGTCCAAGAATCGTCACATTGAGAAAGGAAACTACACAAGTTTAGGCTCAAGTAATCTATATCATAAGGCTCTTTGACATTCTGCACACAATACCAAAACGCGAGAGTTAATGAACCCTGATGCTGAAAAAATTAGGCCCAGAATGCTACACCATAGCTACTTGTTGAGCAGGACTAAGCTCAAACATGCAAATCTCCTTATTATCAAACACACACAACATCACAAATCATATGGCAACCAACATCCTAAAAACTGTCATTCCACCAAAGCTTCACTTCCAACCAGATCTCATGCAACTACCAGATACAAAGGCAAAGAGATAGCCAAACCAATCACACCACCATCTGAGTCAGCTTCTGAAGAAGACAGTGATCCTGAACAAGCTCAGAAGGATAAAGACATGCAGAAAAATTTGGCTCTCATTGCAAAGTACTTCAAGAAACTCTACAAACCTACCAACAACAACCTCAGAACTTCCTCAAACACCAGAAACAAGAATGTGGATACTACTCCAAGGTACAAGAATGACAATCAGACTGGACAGTTTGGGAATCAGAGGGTAGTAAATGTTGTTGGGGCTAGGGAAACTGTAGTTGGTCCATTAGTGCAATAGTCTGGGATACAGTGTTTTAACTGCAAGGAATTTTGTCATTATGCTAAGGAATGCAGAAAGCCAAAACGGGTTAAAGACTCTACGTATCACAAGGAAAAGATGTTGTTGTGTAAACAAGCTGAGAAAGGTGTTCAACTTCAAGCAGAGCAATCTGACTGGCTAGCAGACACGGATGAAGAGATTGATGAACAAGAGTTGGAAGCACATTACAGTTACATGGCAAAGATTCAGGAGGTTCCTAATGAAGACCCGGGCACAAATGCTAAACCATTAGAACATGTATAATACGATACTGACGATAATGTGTTTGCCAATGACATACAACATTTTGACCAATCTGAATCCATTAGTAACACATGTGTAGTGGAAACGGGTGATAGTAATGTCATTCCTGACTCACCGGATATGTGTGATAATGATATTCAGGATGACCAAAATGATGTAGAATGTGATGATGAGCGTGTTGCACTTGCTAATTTAATTGCTAATTTAAAGCTTGATGTCGATGAAAATAAAAAGATTCAAAAGCAATTAAAGAAAGCAAATGCAACATTGACTCAAGAGTTAACTGAGTGCAAATCTATTCTTGCGGAAACTAGTAGAACTCTAGGGGAATCTAATAGTATTCGGGATAGTTGCTTAGTTGCACTTCAAAATAAACAGACTGAGTTTGAGAGGTACAAGGCCTTTAATGATCGTACAGTTGACTATGACAAACTTGAACGAAGGTTAAATGAAACTCTAGGACTATTAGCTCAAAAAGAAATTGACATAAAAGAAGGTTTAAAAGTGAAAGCCTACGAAATTTCTGTTGTCAAAGAGAAACATGATGAGTTAGTCAAACAGAGTCTTTTAACCAAGTCACATTACGAAGGTCTTGTCAAGGAGAAAACAAAGGTAATAACGGATTTGAAGCTTAAGGAAGAAAAAGATATTGACAAAATGATTTCAATGGAAAACCAGTTAAAGTTTTTGAATGAAATTGTTTACAAACGGAGTCAATCAATCCAAACCATTCATATGTTAGCACCCAAATGCCCTACATTTAATGGAAGACCTACCTTTGCCAATCCAAGGTACCTCAAAAAGGCTCAAAATGAGATACCATGTTTGTATGCGATCCCACATGACCAATCTGATCCTGCAAACAGACTCGTCCCCGATAGGGAAGAGACTCAGACTCTTGAAGAAGAGAGTCGATCAAAATTGAATAAAGACTTAGTGAAACCTTTTGACTACACAAAGTTAAATAGTCTTTATGAAATTTTTAAACCCCCAACCCAGCATTATGAAATTCAGTTCGCACAGGCAAATGAAATAAGAAAGAAAATGTGGAGAAAATCATTTGTGAAAACAAAGCCAAATATTTTCAAAAACATAGATTTCTTACCAGTGTCTAAATCAATAAGCAAAAGTAGACAAGCATATAATGTCATGACAAATAACATTAATCATCTGAAAGAAATTGTCAATCAAGCATGGGTAAAACATTCAAACGACCTTCTTCATCTTCGTAACCCAACTGCGCAAGATATGGAAATCCTAATTAAGACATGTTTGATACCCCTTTCCCTTAAGACTCATAATGATAGTTTCGCATTTGTTCATGAACTTAAGCAAGAAATGCATGCTGATTTAAAGTACGTTGAATCTCTTGAAGATGAAATTGATGAACTTGAATCTGATAAGGCAGAATTTTCAAACATGTATGATATGCTTTTGCAAGAATGTGTGTCTAATGATATTATGTGTTCATATTTTCAATCTTCATTTGATTTAGATGAGATCACTGAATTACAATGCTTATATCTTCATAAAGTCAGGGAATGTGATTGTCTTGCACAAAAGCTTTCTGAACAAACAGAATTTATAAGTAAAGAGATTTACACTGAGCTTTTATGAAGTTTTGCTAAATTAGAAAAACACTCAATTTCTCTTGAAATAGCTTTACGACAATGTCAAGAACAACTAAAAAATGACACAGTTTACAAAGAAAAGGCATCAAATGTATTTCGAAAAGAACGTGAACAATATTTTGAAATACAAGATTTGAAAGCTCAACTGCATGACAAGAACAGTGCAATAAGTGAGTTAAAAAAACTCATTGAAAAATGCAAACGAAAATCTGTAGACACTAAGTTTGATAAACCATCTGTTGTTCGAAAACAACCAACTGTCTCAAAAGGATTTCCTAAAACCATTAGTTTTAGGAAAAACCGGCTCTTTTCAAACTCTCTTGAGAGAAACCAATTTTGCAAATATAAGTCGTTTCAAAAACAAATTAGTCAAGAAGGTTTATCAACCATATTCACTCCACAGAATTTGCCTCAAACAGTAACACAAGCTGTAAGAAACAAAAATGTGATTAAACCAGGGATGTATCAAATTGCAAGTAGTACAACATAAACTATAGCACCATAGTTTGACTCAAGACTTCTAGAATACTAATCCTGCATGTCTAGCATCTACAAGAGTAGCTCACCAGAACTAATGATTGCGAGTTTGAGATGAGTATGATGGGCGAGTTGAACTTCTTCTTGGGTCTTCAAATCAAACAAATAGAAGACGAAATATTTTTTAATCAATCCAAGTACATCAAAAAGATGTTAAAAAAGTTCAGGTTGGAAGATTCCAAACCAACCAAGACGCCGATGTCAACGGAGATCAAGCTCACTAAGGACGATGAAGCCGACTCTATGGATAGCTCTAAATATCGAGGTATGATTGGTAGTTTACTTTATTTAACTGCAAGTAGGCCCGATATTATGTTTAGTGTTTACTTATGTGCTCGTTTCTAAGAGAATCCTAAGACTACCCATTTAGAAGTCGTTAAGCGTATATTTAGGTATATTAGAGGAACTAGTCACTTAGGATTATGGTATCCGAAAGGAACCAGAATAGAAACTATAGTTTATGCTGACTCCGACCACGCGGGCGATTACATTGATCGCAAAAGCACTAGTGGCGTTTGTACGTTTATGGGATGTTATTTAACATCTTGCTATCTCCACGATCGAAGCCGAATACGTCTCCGCCGGAAAGGCATGTCAGCAAGCACTATGGATGAAACAAGCTCTCATCGACTACGGCATACGCCTCGACGACGTTCTGATTATGTGCGACAATAAAGGAGCTATCGACTTAAGTAAAAACCCCATACAACACTCTAAAACTAAACATATAGAAATTCGTCACCACTTTCTACGCGATAACATCTAAAAGGGCAATATCTCTATCGAGAAAGTTGCATTCGAAGATAATATAGCAGATATATTTGCTAATCCTTTAAAACGTAAAGTATTTAATTATTTAAGATTAGGATTAGGAATGATGAAACTTATCATGGATAGTGATCCTTCATCATCCCAAAAATAATCGTAAGCGGAAACTCTAATGAAGTAATTATTCATTATTCAAAAGATGTTAATTCTTATTACAAGTTCCAATTACAAAACTTCCGATCATGAACATAATCGAGATTAGAATTTTACTAGATAATGAAAATATCAATAAAATGATCGTAGATATCTTCAAAATCTCTATGTATGGTCAATACATGAAAATTACGAAATCGATTAAAAAGGACGAAAAGAACAATCATCGAATGGCAACTCACACTTGTGTTGACGATGTTTTGTTAAGTATAAATGTTTATAAAAAATTATGTCATTAGTAATGGTCAAACTTATCCTAAAAGATAACACACTCCTAGTAGGATCGACTACGTTGAAATTCCATCGAGAAATTCACGTCAAGTTGCACGGTTCACTCAAAACTTGAACGTCGACTCTGAAAATTATATCACATATCCCTAATAGTATGTATAACACATTCCAATTGCCAAAAACACAACCTTGTATCTCAATTTGCCTAAAAATAAACTCTGTCCATTTTTATGGACACTTGCGGATCACGGATCCACCATACGAAGATCCGTATGTGGTTTAGGTGGATCCGTGCATTACAAATCGCGGGTAAATAGTTGATTTTAAACAAATTAGGACCGCAACAAGTATTAAACAAACACACCCACGAACTCAAATACTAAAACCCTCAAACAAATATAACTCAAATCAGAAATTGGAGCAATTAATCTACAGGATCATCAACAAATCATCAATCTATAACAACTATTGTAAGTGATTTCATCTTATTTTCTATTTAGGGCCTGTTTGTTTATCGGGTATAGAATGAAAGCAACGGAATCACTCTTGATATACATGTTTGGTTCACATTAGTCAATGGCAGTATGATTGTAAAGATGTCAAGATACCCATAGAGTCATTCCTCACATAATTGGTAACCTTTCTACTCGTTCCATTATTAAATTTTTTTTTTCTCTCTCTCTCTCATCATCATCTCTATCTAAATAAAACTCTTTTTCTCCTCTTTAATTTCTATCAATCTTATTGATTCATCAACTGATACGAGATTGTAAAGCTTCAAAGTGATACCTCAATCACATTAATTTAACATTCTTGAAAGAAAAAAAAATTCTTTTGGTAAAATGAGATAGAACTTGCATGTGCAAATTTTTAGATCTTGTTGCTTTTCCTTCTTGTACAATAAGGATGACAGGTGATTTTTGCATCAAATATATATATAAAGTAATTGTTATGTTAATGTTTTTTGTATTTAAGAGGATAATACAATTCGTTGCAGTTTCAATTTTATTAAAGTTCTTGAAGTGAGGATGATGTAGATATATGTTGTCCTTGGTATAAAAGAGATGATGAAACCAATATGGATGTTAAAGTAAAAAAAATCTTTATTTTGGTTGGAAAATCCTTTGTTATCTTTTTTTTTGTAGCAGATTGGTTCTTCTAGATGATGAAGATGAAAGGGCTATTTGTTAAAAAGTTGATACCCGTATCTCATAAATCAATCCAAACAAGAGTAATGGAAATGATATATCCATTGTCATTCCACCTCATAATCATACCGATACTCATAGTGATTCATGTCAACAAACCAAACGCCCCTTTAATTTCATATCTAGGGTTTTGATTTTGATCAAATCACATAATTTGAGGCTTTCAATTTTTCTTGTTATTTTCGTGCAATTAGAACTATGATATAACAATGTATAACTACTATAATACTCAAAAAGCATAATTGAAGCGATTCGCCAAAAATCAATTTTCGACAAAAACCCCAAGTTATGATTTTCACTTCTAGGAACTTTTCAAAACAAGGGTTGTTTAACTACATTGTTAATACAACGCAAAAACTTTTTCTTCATGCATTAAGACTCTTGAATGTGTATATGAAGTGCTTAATTCATAAGCATGTTTCGTTCCATTCATCTAGAGCAATATCAAACATAGGTTGTGCATCAAGGTTTGCTTATTATTATCACTAGTATTAACACTATTTTTCTCTTTTTGTTTGAGTCAAGCAAACCGCACACCCACATCAAGTCCATATAAACACACTTACATTGTAGTTTTCACTTATCGAGTCATTGCCATTTATAATAATTTCTCATTGAAATCACTATAAATCACGTAGGTACCAAAATGCCAAGTGAATACCAACAAGACTACAAGAAAACACGTGCCTATGCTCTAAAAATCTACAATGATCCCAACATGTCCGATACACTTAGGGATATCTATAGGACTTTAGAAAGTAGATATGTTCATGAAGGGAGAACCATTAACCCATCTTTCTACAATGACCTTAGTGATGACTCAGTGGCCAAGTTTACCGCCATAGGTTTTGATTGCTTGCTATCTCTAGATGAGCAAATTTGTCCTAGGTTTATCTTTGAGTTTTACAAAACTCTTAAGCTAGAAAGAGACTCCAACAACCATTTCTCAATCCAATTCGTTATCAACAATCATCATTTCAACCTCTCCCTTGCTCAATTTGCCGAGCTTACCCATCTCCCTAATCAAGGCATTTGTATCTACTCTGATGCATGGGGTCTTGATGAACTTGAGAAAACCCTAGAGCAAATTGAACCTTACAACTCACGTCTTCCTGCTCTTGATGATATCCGAAACCTAATCCATAGAAGAACCGTTCATGAAAAGATAGACAAAGAGGGAAACACCATCCACAAATTGCCAAACCAAATTGAAACAAATGAGCTCCTCTCTCCATCCTTATAAATCCGGCCTCCCCTCTCTCCCATTCTCATCATTCTCTCAAAATTCTTATTCCCATAATTTAGTGTATACTTCCATCAAAGTTCAAGCAAGAGAAAGTTTAGTGTTTTTGAAGGTTTTTTGGGTGCTTTGGTGTGCATTTCTTTTCTCCATGCCTTGGTGGGATCTTTAGGGTTTTGATTGTGTTCTTCTACTCTCCTCCATCATTCAGTGGTAATCCTCTTGATTTAGGTTTTTCTTTTGGTCACCAAGATTACTTAATCACTTTTCGCATAAAACCTGATTTATAAAGAGTTAATCTGTGTAAAGGTTTGATCAATGTCTTCATGAATAATCTTTTGAATAGATTTGATCTATGGTTATGAACCCTAAATCAATCATTAAATGTTTTATTAATGAAAAACCTACAAGTGTTGAAACCCTAGGATGTTAATTAATGGGGATAATTGAGGTGTTTTTGTTGATGTAAAAATTCTGGCAGTAAAATTAGTCATGTTCACGGGGTATATCTCATTCATAAAAATAGATGTTTTGCGATGATTCCTTGATTCTATGATTAGAGTTCATCAATTCTAGTGTTTGAGCAATGAGTTTTTAATTTTTCAAGGTAGGGAGTAGGGGGTTTGGTGTACATCAGTCGATTAAGAGTCAATTCTGGAAATTCATTCTAAAAATTCCGTTGAAGGTACGATTTTTAATTCATAAACCAGAAGGAGATAGACTTTTATTATTTGGATATGTTAAAAATATGATATTAGCTACGTCTCAGAGTTTTTTAATTTTTAAAATTGTCTAAGTAGGGTTTTCATATGCAAAAGATTTTGTATGTTTCTGCCGGGCTAATTTTGGGACTGTTTTGGGTAACAAGGGTCATAGGGGCACCTAAAAATGGAAATAAATCAAACCCGTGATTTTGGACACACTAGATATGTTAGGGAAAACCTGTGATTTTTGCCTTAATTTTTAAGAATGATTTGGTGGGACATTTGGGTAAGGAAACTTACTTAAAATAAGTAGTAAAAAATTTCAGAATTTTGAAAACCCTAATTAAGTAAAGTCAACCTTTATTTTTGGTAAGTTTGAGTAGTAACATTTTAAATAAGGTAAGTAATATATGTAATCATGATTTTGTAGATCCGGTGACATTGTTGTGATTCCTTTCCATTTGTGTTTGTTCCTTTCCGTGTGCATTCGTTAAGGTACAGATATTCCATCCTTTTAGTAAGGACATTCTTTCTCTTGATTTCCGTTGATTAGACATTTGTTTCGGTTGATGCTCCATTCGAATTGTTATCTAAGCTCTTGGCTAATTTGATATTTTAGTTCCAGTGATTGAAAGCACTCGCTATGATCCTTCTTGAATTCTTGCTTTGCCATAATGAATTGTTAACCAATAATAGAACATTTGAAATTTGTTGTTTGATATCCTTTGCCTAACCCTTTGCCCGAGCTATTGTAGACCTAGTCATAGAATACCATAGACCATGTCATTGATGCACCAATGGCATGACCCTATTTGTGGTGGTGTGATTGCTCCATCGGCGGTTCCCTTTTGTATTCACTTATTATGATTAGATTATATATGATTGTACACTCGCCATAGTGCTGATGTATCTGTATATGACCTTTGTTTTTGCAGGGAGCGTATGGATGCATCCTAGGTACTTCGTTTTGTTTTGTTTTGGTGAATGGTGAGTGTGTGCAATACACCCCATATCACATTAGGTACATCAGGTCTGATCCACCTGTGTACATTTGGCTATATGACTATGTGGAAATATTTGTTTCGGGTCTAAGCATGTGGCATGCTTTAAACATTTGTTTGGGCTCGTGGGCATTCCTTTGTTTGTTCTGTAATCCGATTCTTTGAATATTCTTACTCTATTCATTGCTTTATACTTAGTATGACCTCTGTTTAGCAGATTCTCGTGATCCATTCGCTATTCTTCCGTTTTATTCCTTTTTGTTATATTGTATATCTGTTCACTGAGCGTTAGCTCAACCGCGTTTTCTTTTCCGGCGGCAGGTGTTAAGCATGAAGCTGGGAGGTGAGTGATGTGAGTAGGAAGAGTTAGAAGACCTACCTTAGATGAACCCTTTCAGTTTGGAATAATGTTTTTAAATCTTTGTTATTTGAAGATATTTCATTTAGACCCCTTTTGTTCGGAATTTAATACTTTTGGAAGTCATTTTGTTACATGCCTTAGTATTTTTATTTAATAAAGTCTTCCGCTTGCGTTTATATGTTCTGATATGACACCATAACGTAACTCTTAGTCTCATTATCGGAGCAGGATGTTACAGAGTTTTACTGCACTCTTGAAAAGCGCCTCTTCCATGAAGGAAGAATAGTTACTCCATCTTTTATTTTTGAAAACAATATGCTTCCATTCTTTCAAGCTGTAGGCCTCGAGCCTTTTCTCACTCTTAACAAACCCATATGTCCTAGATTTGTAATTGAATTCTTTCATAGTCTTGAAGTCAAAAGAGATGAGGAGCTACATCCTTACATTGAGTTCAAGCTTGGTCAATTCACCTTTAAGCTAACCCCATCTCGACTCTCTCAAATCCTCAAAAATCCTCACGCTCTAGAAACTTTTTACACAACTGAATGGTCACTAAACTCTCTTGATGATCATACCAAAAGCAATTACTTTGGCCCCAAACATGATCTCATCAAAAAGGCCATCACCACTCCTAGAACCACTTAAGATCAACTTCTAAGAGACCCCAACAAACTCTACGTTGATGACATTCATCCCGATTTGAAAGGATGGGAACTTTTCTTTAAGGAAATTTTCTTAGATCTATTAACAAAAGGAATCAAGGTAAAAGGCATCATAACATACATGCTTTACGACCTAACCATTAAAGAAAAGTTCAACTTCACTTCGATGATCATTTATCAAATGGAGGAAGTCATAAACAAATGCAAAGGCCCCATGCCTTTTCCATGCTTTTGATCCGTCTTTACACTTATGTCCTTACTATAAAACCTCAAGCCATCATCCTAATTGCTAGGTTTACATTTCACGAACATGTCATGGATCCTCTAGACATTTCAAGAAATCCTAGAAAAGAAAAAGGAAAGAAAATTGCCTCTTCCTTGGTCATCTCCTCTTCATCTTCATCATCTGATGACAATGAAGCACCATCTTTTCTCAAGTTCTATGATGAGCTATCCGACAGTGAGGAAAGGAGCAAAAGGAGACAAGAGGGATGTTTAAAAACTTGGGTCGAGCGTTGCACAACTTTGCAAGGTTGTTAAAGAAGGGATGTCGGTGAAGGAAGATTTGTTTATGGAACAATTTAGATGTATAATTATCGTATCTCCAAATTATTGACTTGTTTACTTATATCTGCATGCGTACACTAGATTTTGAAACTACATACTCTCTTTATTATGCTATGCCTTATGAATATCTAATCATGTCGATGTTATTTGGTAGTACAAAATATTGCTTGCATGATAATTTGTCTCGAGCTTGGGGTGAAAAATGATGTTCTGGTCATTTTTGTTGAGGTTTGCGACCCATGGATCTACCATATGGTAGATCCGTATGTTATTTTGGTAGATCCGTGGATCTCCAGGCCAGGCGCCAAAATTCAAATTTTCTTGATTTTTAACTTTTTCTACTTTATCTTATAACCATGCTATATGATACTATGTGGGATCTTGAACCTTAGGATATAACATGTTCTCCATATAATCCAAGAACCATTATACAATTCATATCACCACTTTCTCCTTATAATCATCACCCTCAAACACCATTTTCTTTACATTTTCTCCACATTTCACATATACAACCTTGCTAGTTCATAACCATGACTAGTTCATCCAAAACAAATTCACCAAACTTCAAAAGAAAAACCGCAAGAATGAGTGTCAAGTATCCAAACTTTGTCAATCTCACATCCTCAAGTGAGGAACAACCAAATGAGAGAACTCCTTCACCACCTCTTAGAAAGAAATCCCTTTCACCACCTCAAGCTCCATCAAAATCAATCTCTAGCAAAAGTACACACTACACCTCTTCATCATCACTAAGTGAGTCTCCGACGCCAACTCACGTTGCACCACCACCTAAACTTCGTATTATCATTCCGATAAAACTAGAACCTCAAGAACTTCCTCCACTTCAAATTTCACCAAACGATCCCTGATAACTAAAGATTTAACCTTTAGTATATATAAATAATATATATAAATAAGGAAAATCAATAATTATAATTCAATTATAGTATACGTATTCCGAAAGACTTAAAGAAATTCCTTTTGACCAAAGGAAAATCAAAAATCCCCCAGGTCGTTTCCCAACGAGGTGTGAATTGAAAATCGAGAACGTTTGTGATCGCGTGAATTGAATGGATAAAGATTTTTGGATTGGATTACTAATTCTACAATTAAAATGCAAAAACGATTAAAGAAAACCTAAAAACGAAAGCTAAAAATGATTTAAACCTAAAAACGGGAACGAGATCCGAATCTCGTTCTTTAAAAAAAAGAAATTTTGCAAAATTAACCCTACGAATGCAAAATTAATTTTCCTAGGTGCTAAATGATAAAAGAAAATTTTGAAAAAAAGAATTATATTTTTTTGACTTTTTAATAATTTTTTATGAATTAAAAACTGTTTTAATAAGAAAAATTAATTAAAAATAGTAAACATAATGGGAAAAATCTGAAAAAATTATGGAAAGTAGTTTAAACAGTGCTTGATTTATGAAAAATAAAATGGTGGAAACAGCTTATCGAAATAAGCTGTTAAAAAGCAAAAACAACTATCTACCTAAACCTAAATAAGCACTATGAACTAGAATAAGCCAAGGAAATACAGACAGATAAGCACAAAAAGGGAAATAAGCTCTAAGCTAAAAATGGCAGGCAAACAACCACAAGGGGACTTTTTGAGCTTATTTTTAAGCACCAAAATGGAACCTTATGGCTATAAGGTTCATATGAGCTCAAAGCTTATCTTAAGGGCTTTCTAGATTAGCAAAGAAAAATCAATTTGAAACTTAAATAAGCCATTAAAAAGCTAATAGAAAAGGGCAGTTCACACTTAGTGGATACTTTTTTGATTTTCTCTTAAAAGACAAAGGGCAACTGCAGGTTTAAAAATAAGCTAGAGAATAAGCTCCAATTTGAAAAATAAGTTAAAACAGATGGAGACTGACTTACAATGAGCTTATGCTCAAAGTTTCAAAAACTAAAAACAATTTTAACTAATTCAAAATTGAAAATGAAAAAAGGACTTTTTAGACTAAAAAAAATGCTTGAGACCTTGACAGAATTTGGACAAAGACAAAAGGAAACCAAAAGGACATTTGACTACTGTATTTGACACTAAAAAGAGAACTAGAACAAGACTCAAAAACTGTTTTCAAACCTCTATCCAAATAAGCACATGTGGACTGTTTTTGCAACCACAGATGTAAAACACTACTTAGCTAAAACCTAAAAACAAAATTTTAAAACTTAAAACCTTTTAGAAACAGATTAAAACAGATAAGAAAGGCTTGTTAAAGTTTGCTAGGTGACCCAATATGGTTTTAGACCAATTTGACCCACTTTCACCCCTTGACCCAAACACCTCTTTAATTTTCTAAATCCTATTTTAAAACTGATTTTTGATGTCTTAAGCAAAAAGTTTTGAACAAAGATAATGACAGAGCTAAATTAAGCAAAAATATGCAAAAAGAGCACATCAATAAGCACTAAATTCAGCAAATAAGTAAATAAGCAGTCAAATGGGCAAATAAGACAGATTTGAAGAAAAGCTTAACTAGAGGACATGCAATCAATAAACAAAGACAATAAGCATAAAACAAACATAAATAAGCAAGAATAAGCATGAATAAGTACAAAATAAGCACTGCTACAGTAAATTAAGCAAAATATGAAAAAGTGAACTTACAAGAGTCCAAAGCTTATGGCAAGGAAATAAGCTCTCAACAGCTTAAAAACCAATCCTATATGCTTCCCAAGAAGCTCTGAACAAAGGCCATCCAAAATATACCTTGCTCCTTGCATTCTTTGACAGTTTTTGATTTTTTTATGATTTTTTGATTTTTTAACAGAAAATTAAACACACTTTAATATAAGCTTTCAATGACTTAAAAGGCTTATACAAAGGCTTATAAAACATTATTTAAAGACAAATAAGTAAATGATAATAATTTAAAAGAAAACACTTAAATTTGCATTAACTTAAAAAAAAGATTACAATGCTGAAATTTAAATGACAATGTATTAAAAAGACAGTATTAAAAGTGGTACAAATTGTTAATACAAGATTAGACTTAACAAATTCGACAAAGGGAAAAATAAGCTAAAAGCTACTATTTATACTAAGATACTAGGTCTTGAGTCTTCTCTTGCTATGTTTCTTCTGAGAGAGAGTCCAATGAGTGTGTTTGTTGTGAGAGAGAGGTCAAAAGCCATCATAGCCCTTAATCTTGCTTGGTGACCAAGTCGTATAGATCATAACCCTTGATTTCTTGTCTAATGGGGTGGTTCGGGATTGCCAAGGTGGCAAAGAGGCCATGTGGGGTAGGGTTTGGTGAAATTGTAATGTTTTTTGAGTGAAGTGAACAGTAAACGAGGTGGGGGAAAGGGACAGGGAGATGACAGGGGTGATTGGCAGGAAAGGGGGTTGTGTGTTTAACTGTGTTTAAGTTTGGTGGATTGACAGAATAAGCCCCTCAACGTGTATGTGTGTTATTGCATCCATTGTCCTTGTGGTGGTATAAGTTTAAAGGACTTGTCAGTTTTGGTCCTTCGTTGTGTATGTTGTGTTTACACGTACAGTCCCTAAGGACTAACGGAGTTAAGTGTCAAAGGGCTTAAGGCATAACAGATGTTAAAGGAGTGATTGAGCCTAGTAACACTGTTTTGGGTCGTTTGAATTTTTATAAGGTTTTGGGCTTTTTTTATCAAATAATGCTTATAAGGTCTTGTCTTGATGGCTTATTTGGCCGACTTGGCCCAATAAAAAGGGTTGGGTTGGCCTAATAAGTTTTCTTCGGTTTCGGCTTTGACTTTGACTGTTGACTTTGTCGGGGTTGACTTTGACTTTTTGACTTTGGCTTTTCCACGCTTTTCTATTCCGTGCTTAATTTTGTCGTTTTTGGCTTTGTTTTTCGTCATTTTCTTAGATATCCGTTTCCTGCACAATATAAGTGAAAACATACAAATACAAAGTATTTTTGGTACGTTTTTGGTCATTTAAGTCTGGTTTTAAAGGTTAAAGGTATGTGTATTTAGGCACATACCAATCCCTATGCTTAAACCATAGATAATTACCCACCGGGCCCTTCTAATCCATCTCCACCTCTACGTGTCTCTTGACCACCTCTCGATTTTCTAAATCCACCACCCGAATTTGAACCATTGCCATCAACCCAACCTTTGTTTGTTAACATTAACAACAACAAACCTCTCCTCTATAACAATGCACCTCCACTTGAAAACATTCATCATCCACCACCAAATCTTGGAAATCAAGATTTTCCTAATCCTCCAAATATTTTGGATTTTGTTCATCCAAATGACATGCCTCACCTCCACAACATGTTTTGTCAATGTTGTAGCACCACAAGGCATGAAATCCAAATGCTCCAAAACCGTGTCAACTACATGTTCTCATACATTCGACACCACCTTGGCTCTCCATCACACCCACCTTACTTTCCGCATTAGCCACATAACCATCTCACCTCACCCCTCGGATTATATGGGAAAATGTTTTCTATCTCAAGATTTAGGATTTTTAATTGTTTTCTTCAATTTTCTAGTTTAAGCTTATCATGTAATGACTTTAATGCCAAATTTTATGTTTTATCCCTTATAATGGATTTAACATTATTTTTGTTAGTTTTGTTGATGATGGATGTTCATTATGTGAAATGTATATGTGTGCATTTGTGATTGTCATATATATATTTGCTTGCCTACTAACTTTGTTTTGTAGCAACGCATCCATAGCTTGATTACTTAGTGCCCCAAGTAAGGGGGAGTATACACCAAGGGGGAGCACTTGCATTTAGTCTTTATTTTTTTACTTTGCATTCGTTACCAAGTCACTTAGCATTCCTCAAAACAAGACATGAAAGGAAGGTCTCTACAACACTTTTTGCTTCGACAAAAAAAGGGAGAAGAAATGTAAACTCATCCACTAAATACTTATTTAGTAACTTTTAAATAAACATGAGTTTATATTTTGTCATCATAAAAAAAAGAGATTGTTAATACAAATATTCGGGCAAAAACGATATTTATATTTAATGATTTTCATGTTTTGATAATAACAAATATAATGTCATACTACGTAAAAGTTTATGTAAACAAGTTATTTAGTCGAAAGTTTACTTGAAGCCGATAAATCACTTAAGGTATGAATATGGCATTATTAAACATAGTTAATAATCAAAGAAAAATATTATCATTTGCATAAATCTTTTCTAATCAAATGATTTAAGTTAACACATGATTAATTGTAAGCTAGTTATATTAATCATGTAAGACAAAATAAGATTAACCATAAGTGGAAACAATCTTTCTAAATCTTTCCAAATCTTCTCAAATCTAGAAAATCTTTCTTTATTGGTAAAAAGAAATATTTTCTTCTAGAAGAATCTATTAAACTAGTTTTAATAAGTACAAAACAATATTTTGTATAGATTTGTGGTTAATCACAAAATGACAAATGTTGTCCCAGCTCCACCCACGGATCCACCAAATACACAGGACGAATCCAGGGTATGGGAGATCCGTGAGTCGCACTGATGTGTCGTTGTGTGGTGTATATTTTATTGATTCAAGTTTTAAATTTATATTTTGCCGACTAAACCAAAAATAACACTTTAACGGGCAGTGTACCCGATCAGTAGTAGTTTCATAGTAAGTAGGGTGTCGAACACTTGAAGCGAGGTTAAATCTATCAATTCAATTAATATCTTGGTTATCTAATCTATGTTAATTATATCCTATTCTAAACCTATGCCAGTCCTAGTTCCTAATTTTAAAGGGAAAAGGGAGGATTTTAGGTGCTATCATATATGTATTATAGGTTAGTATTTAGGCCACAAAAATACAGTTGTGTGTGTTAGATTGGTCAACTTGAAGTTAGAAAACTCTGTATTTAGCTTAGTACCAGAAAAAGTGTAAGCGACGTGTATGATTTTCTTCGCCTAAAGGGAGCTTGTTGACATAGTGAAGATAACTCTCAAGTTGGGTACTTGGGGAGTGGAGTAGGGCAAAGAGGAGCTTCGTAGCCAAACCACTATAAATCATTGTATCATCAGTTTGATCTTTCTTATCTTTACTCGTTTGTATTTTATTGGTTACTTACTTATTGCATCGCTATCATATACACTTGTGTATATCTCTTGAGTTCAAAACGGTAAAAACTATTCAACCCCCTTCTAGTTTCCACAAGCGGTAATATCGTTACTGGACTCGGGTGGGCACTTTCTCTATTATAAAAAGCTAAGTGGTTTGACACCCACACAAAAAATGTAGGTTACGTAGATTAGTTGAGTAACTTAATGCTTGGAAAATTAGATTAAGATGGCAAGACCGAGAATGGTGCATCCCACCTTTTAGGAAGAAGTAAAGAGTGTGGCGACCATACTAACGCTCCTCTACCAAATACTCACCGGGACACTATTCGATGAACATTGAACTTAGGAGTATGTCATTGATGACGATTAGGGGAATGACAAAGCGAGCATTCATTTATCTCTTGATTTTACCTTAAGTATTTACTTGTTTTGTTTGTTTTATTTTATTTAATTAATTATTAGTTTAAATACACAATCGGCAGATTTAAAACGCTTGTTTAATTAATAAATTACCTGCTAGACAACCTAGGATCCATCGCTCCTCGCGAACGAATCCGGTCTTACCGACTCTCTATACTACAAGAACGGGTACATTGCCCGTAAGTGTTTGTGAAATTCTAAAGGACATGACATTATATATTTAAAGCTAGATTTTACACTATCATTTGGCTTTCAGGAAATATCATTTGGCTGACGCAGTTACATTGCTAAAGCGGATCCGGAAGTTTTCTATAGCTCAGGACATTGGGGCACGTGCAGCTATTCATATTTTTAATAGGATTAGTTTTGCTATTGCCAAAGGAGTAGGGGCCCAGATAGTATCTCGGCCTCCCTCTAATTTGTTGTAATCTTTTTATTCTAATGAAGTGATGTTTATAATAATAAAAAATAATAATAATAATAATAATGCCGAAGCTAATACAAGTATTTCAGTCAGGTTTTATGTTTGTGTCATTTTTGAAATCGGTTTATGAATGGAGAAAATGAGAGAGTAATGTAGCGCCTAAAATAAGTGCAATCCCCAATGATTCAATTAGTTGTGGTGTTTATATCATGCTTAGACTAATGGCCGTTGTTGGTAGCGTGTAGGTGATGCCCTTTTTATTTTCTGAAGAAACAAATTTGGTGCGGTGCTTTTTGGCATTTATGCTTTAATTTATAGTTTATGATGTTGGTATATAGATTTAATTTGTATGATCTGTTGATTTGGTACGATGATTTGGTAACCCGTTCAGTTGCACTCTTTGATATGTAAAAAATCAGAAAACATAAATTATTGCCATTTTTTGTAACCACTATGATATCTGAGTCGAGGTACCAATGGTTTTATAACTTTGAACCGTTGTTACTGAATTGAGACTTTCGTAGTCTGGGATTTTAGAAGTTTTCGGTTGGATCGTTGGGATATCGGATTCGTAAAAGTGGAAGCTTCAATTGGCTTATAATTTTGGTTATGATCGTAAAAATGTTTTATTCACTGTCTTAAATGTTTAAATTTGGGTATATTATTTGCTTAAAGTAGGTGAAAAAAGGGTATATACAAGAAAAAAAACATGATCGTTGGTTTGTTTGATGCAGAGCCTAAAACCAATGTAATCCCCTATGATTGAATGAGGTGATGTGCTTTAGATTATGCTTAAACTAACTAGCATTATTGGTAGCGTATAAAGGATGCCTTCTTGATTTTATGAAGAAAATAAATTGGTGCAGTGTTTGTTGGCTATTGTAATTTTGTGGTGTTTTAGATTATGCTTAAACTAACGACCATTTTTTTTCTTTAACTGTTGTAATTTGGCATCCTCAAAGGGGAGACTGTTATAAGCGTGAATTTATAATTTATGATGGTGGTTTGTAGATCTATTTAGGATATTACTTGCTTCGCTATAATGATTTGTTAATTTGATGACCAGATGCCATAAAATGCATGTCATGCTTTATAAATATTACATTAGTAAATGGTTATCCATATCTTTCTTAAAGTCATTCGTTATTAACATGATTTGTTAATATTTTTGTTAATGAATGGTTCATACGAATGGGATCAATGGAAGGCTTACAATCTAGGCTCGAATTTGGGTCCAATAATGTGTATGAAGGTGAATCTAAAAAAGTGTTGAGGGTACTTGATATATACATAAAAAATGAAAGGTATTTTATATATGGTATCTTTCGTATTAATTTAGGGTTTAGATCGTTCTTATAGATAACGTTTAGTCTTGCATGTCGTCATTTGAATTAGTATTGTATAAAATAGTGCCAAGATGTTGCCATTACGTTATGCGAGAAATGCAGCGGAGCTTTGCATTCAGGCATTTATAATCGAATAGTCAGGTGTGCGAATAATTGTACTTTGTCATGCCATTTATAGGTCTGCGTCCCTAAAACGCGATGACTGGTTGAACGGGTCGAATGTTGTTAGTTTTTGTCTAGGGCTTCCAATAGCAGGACAACTGCAACTCAAAGAATTGAGGAAAAAGAGTACAAACTTCCACGTACCATTGGGATGGATGATTATGATGATGTTATTGGTGCTGGTGACCACGTCGATTGTGACTTAATGAGAACTGATATATTTTTGTGAAAAAAGAAAATGGGCTTCATGACTGATTGAAAGAGGCGAGAGCGGTGATGACAATGGTGTTTGTATTTCAGTTATGCAAAACGAGGGCAACGATTATCCTTTTGTAGTTGTTCGTATTTGGATTATGTAAAAGCCAGTGTTGGCAATAAAGTAGACACGCCCAAACAAAAATGAGGAACAGAAGTGGATGTCGCAAAAGAGCTTGCAAAAGATCATGAGCTTTATTGTATTATTGTATGTGGGTTGCATATACAAAATGCTTGGCAGAAACATAAACTGAAACTACATGCTAAATTCGTACAAAGAATTAAATTTATAACATGCTGAGATGTTTGATGTTAAATGTGTTTGCATAGATTAGAGATAAGTTTAGACTAGACGCATCTTGGACCATGGGAAGGGGTTGGGTGGTCAGAATTACTCGGTATACAGTTGTCGCGTTTTTTTAAGCCATGTCGTATAACTTTCCACAAATATAATTTTTCTACGTTGCCAGGTTTAAAAAACCTTCCAAGGAACATGCATGTCATCTAAGATATTACAAATCCCGTTATCAGTCTCTGGGACCTTTGACGCATAGCCTTAGAGCTATGTTTTCGTAGATTGATGATAAGATCTACAACATCTTATATGACATGCGTCTTTTAAAAAGGTTTGAGACTATTTAAGAGGATGTTTATGCACAAGTTCACTAAAGATGAAATACAGGTGCTAAGAAAATATGATGTTTTATAGAATACTAGATTATCTAAACTCACAATCAAATGTATGAAGAACTAGAGACAGAAAGGAGGGATGAACACTTCTAGAGAGAGAAAGGAAAAAGAAGAATATTAGATTAGCAAAATGTGAAGTGAACAACCAAACCTCTCCAATGGTGTGGAGAAGGATACTTATACATGCCTAGTGGCCAGCCATGGACCCTTGATGGGCTTTCCATGGGCCTTGGGCCATTATACCTTATTTAGGTTCCAAAAATATACTACGAGCCTATCTTGCAATAATTATAGAAGTGACCGATACTTTCGTATTCCTAACAATATCCTCCTAAGGGAGGTCACTTCATTTTACAAAAAGTTAATCCTAGCATACCATGCTTGTCTTTAATCTTGAGCTTGTAGTCTTTAAACTTCAATCATTGACTTGTGATATGTTGTAGTGATCTTTGACTTTAGGCTTTAGCTTGAATCTTTAACATGACTTAAATATGTTCTTTAGCTTCTTGAGATCATCAACCAAGCATAATCTCTCATCATTGACTTGTGATCTTTAGCCATCTTGTGTACTTGTGACCTTTAGACCAACATGCTCATACTTTTCTTGATTTGTTAACTTGAAAGCTTTAATGATGCATCTTTCTTGAAGTTCTTTAACTTTAACACTTCGTCGCTTCAAGAAGGACGTACGATATCAGAGTAGCGAAAGTCTTGAAACATGTACTTGAGCTTTCATAATGTCTTTATAAATGTCGGTAGAGTATGAGCATGTGGCTATGAATCTGTGAGTCTGCTGGAACCAGGTACCTCCACGTCCATCTTTATATATTCCTGAAATAAAACATTTAGCAATAAAGCTGGGGGGACGAATATGGCTTTGTCATTCGCTCGTGTTTGGTTGGAGTAACCTTCGAATCCGTGAGGATCGACCTGTGATCAGGTAGATTCAATTTAAGAAGAATCTCCTTGACAGGATTTCCAGCTGAAGTATTGAATCTCTCTAACACATATGTATTAGATTCATCGTACTCAACATGTTCTCATTACCGGAACGTCTCAAAGCAGACAACACGATAATAGTAAACCAACAAGTTACTGTCTCACCGATTAAATAAAATTGATTTGAAAATCAACCCGTGTCACTTGCTAAAGTGGTTTTGTGACACATCAAGAGTTTTAGCATTTCAAAATTTATCAATCGTCAGTTCATACTAGAACAAGTTTGATTCATGCAGAATCGCACTATCGTTTCTTTCCAGTTGTCACAAGCTTGATCCATGAAGAATCGCACAAGTCACCTACCAAGAACTTGTTTGATGTTGGTTCTAGCAGGATTTCCATCGTCATTGTGAATACATAAGTATCACTCTGATGTTCTAGCAAGATCACAAGGATAATACGTAGGACTCTTAAGATATTACTAGTTTTCACAGTGTGTGAGAAACCAGTTTATAATGGATAAGTGTCCTAGAGAGATTTATGGATGATCTCTTGGCTCTAGACTCAATAGTGCACATTTGGTTTTAGTGATCGGAGGCTGGAGCTGACTGCCACCTTTTCAATACCAACTAACTCAGAGTGAGAAAGTCGATAGAAATACGTGTAATCTCTATGAGAAATGAAACAAGAGTCTATTGATAGACCTTGAGTGGCTAGGGAGGGTTGTCCATGACTATCTTTAATACCAGACAACAACTTAGTGTTTCTGACAGTTTATGTATTGACCCGGTTTCTGCCTAAGTGTATGGAGGGCTTCTTTCTTTTCACCCTTTATCCTTACAATTCTTTTTCATTCTTCAACCCCTTTAGTGCTTACCGAGGCTTGATGTGAGAAGCGATGGAACAAGCACCGTCATAGCCACAGAGCAATCTCGTCGCTTGCTCTTACCACTACTCCCTAATCTGGAGTGATAGAAACGTAGCTTGCAAATCCAGCTGCTCCGTATATTACCAAATGCAGATCTATGAAAACATCTCGCTAGTTGTTGTCGACGGCCACCGCGATCCCCCTGTGCGCGACCGACGGAGGGCTCGTGACACATAGACGCCGCACATAGGTCTCAGTGAACTCTATCTTCCGTTCTATACTCTAGTCTCACTGCTTTAGTGTCTTCCTACTCAGTTTAGGTCTCCTCTACCGGAGAGTATGCCTAGGTGTAAGGAGGGATCCTCACGCGCCTTTTCACACACTCTTCATCCTCTACATTCTTCGATTTTATACTCTCTCGTCACACTAATCTCTCCGTGCTATCACACGTCGTAACTTCTCTTGCTCATCAATCACCCGCTCGTCCTGGGTTCTCCGCTTCCAGCTAGCGAGCGACCAATCGCACAGTAGACAATCCCTTCCATATCGTCTTACAAATTTCATACCTCCTCTCGCTCTTATATCAATCTACCTATGACTTATTTTCCTCAACTAATGCGATGTCTCGTAGATCCACTCCACGTTCTCTGCCAGGCGATGGGATCTCGAATCAACCTTTCTTTAACCTATCTTCTATAACTCCAGTATTAATACCCATTGTACAGTCTCTTCTGTATTGTGTCATCTAGCCTTCTATAACACCATTAAATTCTCTTCAAATATTAAGGTAATTTATAAGATATATACATATCAAAACATTCTAGTATTGTATGGTCTTCACTATTTTATAAAATTGACTCCCCTTAACATGTGCACATCGGTACTTAAAAATGTTCGAAATTGAAGATTGAAGCTCGCACTTGAATCATATAGATAACCTCTCAAATTAGTCATATTATTATGTAATCTCATTTTCTCCCTTATTACTAAATCGTTCAAATTTTTTTAATTTTTTGATATTTCTATTAAATTTAAATCACTATATATGCATTCGGGCAGAAAATGTTCGCATTATTAATCACGTCGTATTAGGATATCCTTTTTAATGCTCACCCCTCTTATTTTTGAGCGGTTTATTGGTGTTTGACTAGTTTCGTTAATTTGAATTTTTTTGAATTGACTAAGAAATTGTTGAATAATTTCATACCAACACTATATAAGCCTAATATAGTTACACTACTTATTCACATATTTCAAAAGATTTTTATACTATGAGAGAATGACCTGAATGAGATAGGACAAAAATATGACAAAGCCATATGGTTCGGTTTAAGCTCGTTCTAAGTCTTCGCTGTATTCTTGCCACAATGAACTTGTCAAATTCCTCATCATCACCTCTCTCATAACAGTTGCTCATGATCACCTTTGATCATGATGCGAGACCTTTATTGTCCAGTGTATCACATTTTCTCTTCAGAAGGTACTCATCCTCACGGTTATAAAGCAATATCATGGAAGCATAGTTATGACAGATGTGATGGTCCCGTCACAAAACTTATAGAGTTTTCCCAAAATGCATCAACTGTTTCTCTTGTTTTGTCTTCGATATATTGATTCCTTGAGGGTTATTGTAAGCGTATATGGGGTCATATTGGAGATGGAGATATCAGATCTAAATGTCTTAGGCTTGGTGAGATTAAGCTTCTTTTAGGAGCTTTTGACTTATAGTTGAATGTCTTCCACCCGCTTAAGAATGACAACGCGTTTGGTGAACATTCACAATGCCACATTCAGGTCGAAGAAGACATCTTTCTCTAGGTTGGAGAGTTTTTTTTTACCAAGAGAAGCAGCAAGTCTTCAATATCATGCATATTAAGCCTTGGGAAGTCGCCTTCCATGAACTTGTATAACTTTTAATCATCTCTTCGAATAATAATCTCCTCTAGATACCCGTAATCATACCACTTCATAACTTTAACATGGGTCACTGCAATGATTCTTCTCTTGGAGAACACATCATGTGTAGATTTCCTGTTGCTTACGTAGCCATAGAACGTTTGTCATTTAGGATCCTAGTGTGAGATACCCCACATAGCATATTGGTCATAAGCTACCTTCACTAGACTCCATAACTTCGGAACCATGTCTTCGATGCCTTTAATATTATCATATTTAACAGCCTTGGTTTTTGTTGTAGAAGTTGTGTATTTCCTGCTAGAACTTGCACCTTTCAGATATTCAAGGTCGTTGTTGAAGAAGTAGTCAGCGGGAACTACTTGACGACCTTGAACTTCAATCAATGGCGGCGGCTTACTAAGATCAAATGGATATTCATGGCCTTCAGGGTTGTTCCAATCAAGTCGATTAGTTATAGCTTTATAACATTCTTCGAAATGAAATTCAAGTTCAACAAAACTTTTTCATGAGCCTTTGAGAAGGTTGAAAGCAGGTCCTACCAGAATCACTTGATTCAGATTATCGATCTTAAGACGGTTCATGACATATGCTGAGAAGTCAATAGGAGTGCTCATAAGCTCGTCAAACGTGTGAGGAGGTTCTCTTGCTTTGGCAATGTTGTTGATCCATGTTTGAGGCGGTCTAAAGTCAATAGATTTTGTAGTATTCCAAGCTCGATCAGGAGTTGGAGGCTTGAGGTTTCTTGAACTAGTCATTCTTTGGAGGAGCCTCAATATCGGGTTGATCAACTGTATGACCAAACTTACTCCCTTGATCCTGTTGCATCTTGATGTCTGCAGCTTCAAATACTGGTTCATCTGCTTGCGTAGACTTACCAGATGATTTAGGCCAAGGCTTGGTGCCTTTGAATGAGCTTGACTTAGATTCTTTTGATTTAGAGCCTTTTGGTGGTTCAGCATCCTTGCTAATCATCCATTTCTCCTTTCTTTACCTTTAGTTTGATCAGAGCTGGAGGGTCTCTATCTTTGTCTTTACATTCATCGTCTCTCTTTTAAGGATTAGCTTTTCCATATGTGTGAAGGAATCCTTGGTCAAGATTATAAGATTTGATCAGTCTTTCATAGAGTTCTTTGTGTTCAAGAGCAGTTTTATATGATTCACTTCTCTCCATTTTGTCGAGAAGAATCTTCTTCAATTCAAACTCTGTAAGTGACTCTTCTGCCTCATATGTAGACTTAGGTTGAGAAAAGGATTCAGCCAAGAAGACATTCTCAAGTGACTTCGTAATAGTACTCTGGATCACAGGAGTGGAAAAGTCTAATACTTCCTTAGGTAGGATCTGAGGGAGTTGACTTTTGACTTCATCCTTTATAATGTCTTTCACTGATTTCTCAACAACATCTATGTATAACTTCCTCTCTTCTTGAGCTTTCTTTTCAAATTCCTGAGTGTATGACTGGAGAGCTGATCAAGTAGCATAACCAATTCTTGTACTAAGAAGGTCATCCACTATTGTTGGAACTTAAGATTTGACAGATTCGAGGAGGTTATTGCAGAATATGGTCAGCTAGTTGGATTAAGAAATACTCCTTTTCCAAGGTAGAAACTCTTTGATCAAATCCAAACAGGGAATAAAAATTAGGAAGTGCAGGAATTGAGGTTGTAGTTGAAGCGGTAGTTAGTGTCGCCAGTTGTGGAAGAGGAGAGATTATTGATATTGTTAGAGGAACGGTTGTTAAAGCTATTTAGTAGAAGGAAGCAGAATATGACCGTGGCAGGTCTGTAACAGAGAAGTGGATATCTGGAGTTACTTTTGGTACTTAGTGATCATCTTTGATATTATTAATGTGAAGCAACTTCATGGTCAGAAGGTGGTGCTTTTTCCAAGATAAGAATTTGATTGGCAAAGTCTGAAGACACAAAAGAGCTTTGCTTTGAATCATCAGTCTTCTGTAAAGCAGTGAGTGTCACATGTGCATTTTCTACGACTTGCTTAAATGGCTTTTCTTAAGAAATATTCGGATCAACCTCAGTCATCTCTGCATTACCTTTACCTTCCTTTTCTTGCTTGCTCTCACGATTTCATGTCCAAATTACTTATATCCGGCAGGCATATTCTTCTTCATATGTTTTCTAGATCATCATCAGATTGCTGAGTTCTCATGGAGAATGAACATCTTTTATTCATGTTCTTCTTCTTCATAATCTTTCAGAGTAAAAGAAGGATTCTTATCATCTTTTGAATCAGTCCTTTCACTATCATCTGCATCATTACCATTCATCATATCATTTCACGCAACTGTGCATCAGCTTATCGTTTGCATGCTAATCCTTGTCTCATCTTTGGACGGATCATCGCTCTGTTGACTGTCATCATTGACATCATCAATTTCCTCTTTAACTATTGCCTCGCGAAGATTCATCTAGCAGATATTGTGTAAGAGGTGCTTTTGACACATTAGGAACCCTTGGTTTCACACCAGTTCCTTCACTTGTGTCCCCCCCCAGCCCCACCCCCAACCCCCCCCCATCCCCCTCCCCCCCACCCCCCCCGTTTTTCCCTGCCCCCCCCCCTCCCCCCCCCCCCTCCCCCCCCGCTCTGTCAGAATCAGAAGGTTTAGCTTTTGACTCATCAGGAACCTCTGATTCAAAATCAGCTCCCTCACTTGAGCCACTAGCTTGAAGCTTGTGAGTTTGCTACATAATTTTTCTTGAGGCTTCTTTAAGTTGTGCATCTTATCAAGGTAGTGTGCATCTGTAAAGGAACTGAGGGCCTTCTGCGTTTGGATCAGCCGCTCTAGTGAGCGTCTTTCTTCTGCTGAGATCAGATTGTCATGACGAGGAGTATCTCATTCACTGTGGGGTAGGCATGTAGTAGGTTAGAATTAATCGGGGCTGTGGCTGAGTTCAGCGTTGGAAGTCTTTGTGGGTTCTTCTTTCTGAGGACAGGAGTTATTGTTTTAATGGTGAAGCATTCGCTTATTTAATTTCATTGCTTTCTTTGGAGACAAATTTTTTCTTTCCAATAGCAAAGATTTTTAATAATTCGTGTAGCTTTAGAGTCTTTGATTGTCTTTATTAATCATTCCTATCAGGAATCATGTTGACCATACCATACTTATGTGAATCTTCAAATTTTTGGATACATACTTCAAAGTACCAAAAACTATCATCACGAATGGTTGTTGAAGATTAATTCTGTTCCTCATGAAGATTGTTTTATCTTTATGAGTTGAAATGGATTGAGGAATGACTTTAGTGAATCTTGGGATAGGGCATGTGCTCCTTTCATGATGTACTTATTTTTCTATTGTCAGTTGATACATAAAATCTTCCCAGAGCAGAGCATAGCATAATCAACTTCTCTTAGTTGTAAGACTTTGCCTACAATGTTTGTAGCTTTGTGATTCCTTAAGCTATCAAGTCCTGTTGTTTTCCCAAAGATGCACCTGTTAATGATAACAATAAATGTTCTTCAGGCTTCGTGGTGCAATTAATCAGTATGGATTGCAGATATCATATCACGCTTTCCAGAATAACCAAGTTCCTTGATAAATGAAAGCAATTCTTAATCTGAAGGAAGTTCCACAAATTCTTGGTTGGGAAGATTTGGACAGATCTGGAGAATTTCACGAAATACTTCAGTATCAACTCGACATTTCTTCTTATCCAGCTTAAAGTTGTATGCATATGTATTTCTGATCTTTTTGATGGTATTCCAAAATTGTTGCATTGTAGATTTCAGAACTTCAGTAGTGATCGGAATGCATGATAGCAGAGATATTTAAGGGATTTAATGTGAACTTGATATGTTTCTTCTCTATAGTGGCTGCTAACTCAATTTGTGCATTGCACCTTTCAATCTTTAGTCTTTCTTCAGGAGCTTTTTGCTGAGCAAGTAGATATTGCGAGTAGGACTTGTGGTGAGTGTACTACTGGATGTAGGTTTTTCCTGATAAGAATGTTCCATAAGTTCATATGCAAGCAAGTCCATAGACATTTTAACTTGCAGATCTTAATCAAACATTATCAGGAATTCAATTAAATTATAGGAATGAATGATATTAACTGGAAGGTCCAGAACTGACTGAAATTGGTCAACATGATCAGATGTGTAGCTAATGACTTGTGTCAGAATGTTATAGAAAGGATTTAACCTAAAATGAGTTTTCAAGTTAAAATATTTAGGAAAATATCAATTTTATCTTATGTTTACATCGAGTTCTTAAGGTCAATGTTGTAATCGCGTCCTAGAACTTATCAACTCGACATTTCTTCGTCTCCAGCTTAAAGTTGTATGCATATGTAGAGGCGATCTATAAATCGCCGTCTAGAGGTGATGTATAAATCGCCGTCTAGAGGTGATGTATAAATCGCCATCTATTCTTGGCATGTATAGATCGCCGTCTTAGAATTCATGTATACATCGCCGTCTATAGACCCTTATGTATAAATAGCCGTCTATAAATTTTGATTCATACAAAGTCTATTTTTATGCCACTTATAGGATTCAAACACTTTAACAATGCATATATATATGTATGTCCTAGCAAGTATAACACAAATCATCTACAAAATTTTCATTTATAGCCAAGAACGAGTAAAGTATCACTCGTTTAAGTCAAACACACAATCTTTACATACAAGCATTGGTTTTTCTAACTCAAATGTAAACAAGAAAGGTTATAGGTACTAACTAAACACTAACCCATCACATTT
>BQNB010014700.1:11274-74613 GCA_026074375.1 Tanacetum coccineum | reverse complement strand
TACCAATCATCTCTTGGTGGTGGATTACAAGATTGTTGAAGAATAAGGTTTGAAATGAGTCCTGAACTAGATGTTGCAGGAATCATACATTGAAGCCCGGGTCCTGAACTGAGTTGTTCAGAAGCCATTGCCGTCAGCTCATCAAAATTGACATGGATGGTTTCAATGATTTTTTAGGTACATCGGTTGTAGATACGGTAAGCTTTCTTCTTGGGTGCATATCCAATGAAAATACCTATATCAGCTTTAGCTTGAAATTTGCCTAGATTCTCACTATCATTGTTTGGGTAGCAAAGTGCACCAAAGACATAAAGGTAGGATAAATCAGGTTTTCTATCATGTAGTAGCTCATAAGGAGTTTTTCCATGGTGTCGTCGTATAATGGATTGGTTTTGGGTGTAACATGCGGTAGCAATTGCCTCGGCCCATAGAAATAAAGGAGCTTGTGCGAAAATTAACATTGTACGAGTGGCTTCAACAAGCGTACGATTTTGCCTTTTAACAACACCATTTTGTTATGGAGTTCGCGCAACTGATGTTTCATGAGAGATGCCAACCTGTTCATAGTAGTCTCGCATGGTTTGATTAACAAACTCAGTTCCATTATCTATACGAATGTTCCTAATAGTCGCATTCAATATAACTTGTATCATTTTTAGAAACTTGATTATAAAATCAGGAGCTTCATCGTTTGATGATAAAAACTTCACCCATGTGAACCGAGAGTAATCATCCATAATGACATGAATGTACTTTTTCCCATTTATACTTGCAACACGCATAGGCCCACAAAGATCCATGTGCAAGAGATATAGTTTTTCTTGATTGGTGTCTTCAGATTTACGTTTATGTAATTGTTTCTTACTTTTTCCTAAAGAACATGCCGAACACATATGAGCTTTTTCAAATTTCAATTTGGGAAGACATCGTACAAGACCATGTTTAGCCAAATGATTAATAGCACCAAAGTTCAAATGTGACAATCGTCGGTGCCATAACCATGATTTGGTCTTTGAGGCTTTGGACAAGAGACAAATTAGAGAAGACGCCATCATATCCCCAATTGACAAAGTATAAAGGTTGGTTTCTCGAGATCCTGAGAGTAAATCAACACCTTTCAGATTATAAACAAAGCACGTGTGTTTTCTGAAAGCTACTTCAAGATCTGAGTCGCAGAATTGACCAACGGAGAATATATTGTGTCCTAGTCCCTCCACATAATAAACACTTGAAATTGTGATATTCCCTATCTGATAGTCACCATACCTCATAATCTTTGAAATCTGGTCGTTACTGAACTTGATAATACCGAGAAACTTATGAACGAAATTGGTGAGATGAGAGCGATCTCCAGTCATGTGCTTTGAGCAACCGGAGTCCAAATACCACAAGACAATTTGGACAACCTAAGATCGACAGAAGAAGAAGAAGATGGAGCAACTAAAGTATTAGATCCCCAAGATGTACCGGGTTCCGTTTTGTTAGAAATAACAGATTTTACAATCTTAGGTTTGCTATAGGAACCATTAGTATTAGGTACCTTAGGTCTCCTAGTATAGACCTTAGTTACTACAGATTCTTGTGTGATTACTTCTAGAGGAATGGGTCCTAAGAGGCACTTTATTAGTGGCGGTAATCCTAGTTAAAGGGCACACATTTCCGACTAAAGTAAAAGTCCTTCGTGTGGGTTTCCAGTTATATATAATTTTAGTAAACACTTTTCCTACAGGTTTCCATTCTTCTTTCTTTTTAGCT
The DNA here is from genome assembly GCA_026074375.1 of Tanacetum coccineum. Taxonomy (NCBI): domain Eukaryota; kingdom Viridiplantae; phylum Streptophyta; class Magnoliopsida; order Asterales; family Asteraceae; genus Tanacetum; species Tanacetum coccineum. The sequence goes on along the minus strand of BQNB010014700.1, from coordinate 72,858 downwards.
TTCTTAACAGACTTAGATTTGAAACTCGTATTCATATCAGAAACAAATTCAAGAAAGCACAATTCATGTCTAGCATTAAACATAGAACTATTACACTTAACACATATTAGTTCAGAATTTGTATTTAATTTGGAATGCTACACATTTGCATTTCCAGATGGTTCAACAACACAATTTGGTTTATTCAAACAAGACTTAACTATCCTAGAGTGATCTTCTACTTTATTCTTCTTCTGGATACTACTTGAAATCTGCAGGATCCTATCATTCTTTATATTGTCTGTAGACTTTGACCTGCTAGATTTAGTAGACCGGCTTACTCTTGTAGAGGTTGAGACAGAATTGTTAGAGGTTTGTTTGGGAAGAGCCTAACTATTTTTAGGATGCGCTTGATGATATGACGGGTTCAGCAAACCTAACTGTTTTATTTTTGTTGATAGGCTTGACAACAACTAATTTCTCACTAGGTTTGTGAATATTAGGGCAAGTGTCTCTAACATATCCTAGCAACTCTTGAATCAGCTTAACATACTTACAGGCAGAGTAAGATGCACTATCTATAGGGTTTAGTGATTTGGCTTGTTCAACTATCTCCCTAAGAATAGCAGCTTGTTCCATAGTGTGCTTAAGGTAGTATATGTGAGTTTCCCTATTATTTATCCTTAGTAGCCAAAGTTATTGGGTCAAGCTTATACATTCCTGGAGCAATAGTGGTAGCATTTGACGCTTGGGCAACATTGTCAACTATGTCTTTTCCTTTGAATTTCCTAAGATTATTTTTTAATGCTGTTATGACAAAAACCTTTTCCTGGAGTTGAGCATTTAAATCAGTAATTTTAACAGACTTTTGATTTAATTGATTGACTAATGAATCAACATGTTCTTCAGCCCGAACACGTGATGGTTTAATTGAATCATAGAGTTGTTTATAATTCTGTTTCAAATGCTCATTCTCAGCAATTAGTTTTGTCACCCTATGTTCCAGTTCTATGTTGATGGTCTCAATATTATCTATGTCCTTTTTCACATTGTTTGTGGTGGAAGTTTTATTCAAACGTTTAATGTTTGCCTTTAACTTCTCGATTGTTGTGTCTTTTGCTTGAAGCTCAGCTTTCAAATTGTTCAATTCAAACAATTGATAAAATGAAGGTTTGGTTTGGTTCACAGATGTGTTATTCTTTTGAAAAATATCTTTATTGAGTTGCATTGCAAGTTCTAGAGAAATGCAATGTTGTTCAAGTTTAGAAAAGCTTTTCGAAAGTCTATTATACTCATCTTTTTCAACCATGTTGTGTTGTTTGATAAGTTTAGCTTTAAGTTCGAGACACTTGTTGCACATTTCCACATAATTAACAGAATCATTCATAGCGACAGAAGAATTCACATTCATAGAAGTATTTAAATCCAACAAAGAATTCACAACAATATTCACAATATCTTGAGAAATGATTTGATTCAAGAGTCGATCGTTTTTAATCAAAAATTGTTTCTTTTGAATTTTAGAGCACTGTTTGTCTACATGATACTGTTCAACAGTAGCTTCCATTTAGTTAAAAACTGTTTGTACTTCCGTTATCTCATTTAAAAGATCTTTATCAAAAACATTAAATATGTCTTTAAGGTCTTTAAAAATAGAATTATCTCTTTTAGAAAAACAGCTTTAGTGTGTTCACCCCCATTTCCCTTCTGTTAAAGCATCAGACGTGATATGCTTTTTCACCACATTGTCAAATTGGCCAAGATGGTATTTAAGCTTTTTAAGGCTTGTATTAACCAGGCTTACGTTAGGAAGTTCCCAAGGAGCCTCAATTTTGACAGGCGAAGAAGCAGATTGGTGAGTATTAGGGTGTGAAGTTTGTAACCGAAAAGCTTGTTTATCAGACAGTTCTTATTATGGGACAAAATGTTTACCAAAATCTTTAGATAATCGATTTAACTCAGCATAATTAATTGGTTTAATGTTAACTTTCTTTTCTAAGACCATTGGATCACTTTGTTTTAAAAGCATTTTGGATCGACTCTCTTCCTCAAGCATCAAAGTCTCTTCAAAATCAGCAATTGAAATCACATTTGTTTCCTTAGCAATAACACTACCATCATAAAGCATTGGCCTAATCTGTTGAGCTTTCTTAAGATAGAAAGGTTTTTGAAAACCAAGAGCTTGTTTCAGGTTATCATAGAAAACTTGTGGTTTCGTGAGCATATACACAATTTGCGCGGATTGACCCATTTTACAAACAATATTGTCCAGTTCTTTAACTTTCTTTTCCAAAGCAATTTCTTTATCAATATTCTTAGCTTCCTTTTCCTTGGATTTGTTTTTGAAAACATTAAATGTTTTTGTTAACAATTCCTTTTCCTTTGATTGTTCAGAAAGAGTTTGTTTAAGATAGTTAATTTCTTTTTCAAAATCCGCAAACTGTGCATTTTTCTCCCAAATTATATCATCCATTATAAGCTTTTCTTGAGTACTTAAATCCACATTTTGTATTTCTTCTAGCAATTTTACCCGTTCTTTGTATCTTTCAAGCTCAGCAGATAAGGATTCACTGGCAATTAGATTGTCCTTATTGACCTTGTTACAATTAGTTACTTGATTTGATAGTTGTTCAAACACAGATAATATCATGGCATCTTGTTATGCAGAAGAATTTGTATCCTGAACAACTGCATTTTGTGTTTCAAGCAGATACTGAGAATAAGGAATGATATTGCTATCACTTGTTATCTCATTCTCTGGATAATTCACAAGATGAGTTTGTTCAGAATACGACATCTCTTGCACACTTTGATTTAGCATGTCAGTATGAGTGTTTTCAGAGTGAGGTACCTCGGAGAGAACATCTGATCTGTAACTAGACAAATTGGCCATAAGAACTGCCTTGGCTGTAGAGAAGTCGTCACAGTCAGAATCATATGCATCCAAATCATCTGCTTGATACGCTGCATTGTGTGTAATGACCGTCTGTGTACATGGACCTTCTGCAACTCCAAGGTCTGCCAAGAATTCCAATTCTTCCTTATTTAGAACTTTACCATTTCCTTGTGCTTCAACCAGAAGAACTTTATCCCTAAACCATGTAGCATCCCTTTTCCTCTTTGGCTTTGGACACTGTCTTGCCATGTGACCTTCTCCTTGGCAGTTAAAACACTTCACAACTCTTTGTTGACCTGAATTATTTCCTCCCGTTCTTGAGATGTTAGCCCTTGTTCCAGCAGCAAATGAATTTTGTCTCCCCTAAACCGGTTGAATAGTCACCCTTCCATCATGAATAGTTGCTTGTTGTCTTGGGTTGGAGGAATTTCTTAACTGATTGTTGGTGGATGGGAGATGAGATGTGAAGAAAGTAGACAGAAATGACATCATTTTGTTAATGGCATTACTAGGGTCATTTCCTTGCTTAAACACAGGAACTGCTAGACCAGAGTCTATCCGTGGAAATTCAGCCAGATGTGTTTGTTGATTAACTGTGGAGACAGTATATTCAATTTGAGGAATAGATTGTGGTTGTGGGTAAGCATCTTGATGAACTGTGGATGTGTAAGCATTTGAATACGGTGTTGATGGATAAGAAATTGCAAGAAGTGTGGATGGATGAGTAGTTGAGTAATGTTGTGTGGGATGAATTGATCCATATTGAGGAGACGAAGATGATGAAAACTGTTGTTGGAATTGTGGATTGTTGTATAAAGATTGATAAGTGTTGAAATGAGACAGAGTCTGCTGGTGATTAGCAACTAGCGCAAGTGGATCATGATTGCACTCACCCATAATACATACTTTATTTGCGTGAAGTTCGTGTTGTTGAAGATATGCATGAAGCTGATCAAAGTTGGTAGTATGAAAATCTTTTACAAGCTTGACATCAGTCACAAAATTACTCCATTCAGGTGGAAGACTGTTTAAGAACTTGGTATTGACTTAAAATTGCTCCAATTTCATTTTGTAAATGTTCATGTCATTGATCAGCTGAGTAAATCTCAAGTAATACTGATGAAGTGATTCCCCCTTGATGTGAGCAAACTTATCAAATGCATCATACAGTTTACACTCCCTTTCCTGCTTTGTCAATGAGGTACCTTGCATTAGTAGTTGAATTCTTTCCCATAGATCCTTGGCAACTCTGTGATGATTAACAAGTGAATAGATATCAGATGGTAGACCTTGAAGAATGATATTAGTTGCCTCCTGGTCACCCCATTTTCTTCAATCGTAGGCCAAATGAGTGGACCGTGTTCGACTGATTCAAGTATCATTCTTTCGTGCTCTCTGTTTTGCATGTATAGTTCCATTCTACTTTTCCAAGAATCATACAGGTCTTTGTCCAACATTGGTGGACGATTGTCAGCACCAGAGAGTATCATGTACTCAGCAAGAGTATTCTTTTGTCCAATTGGAATCATTGAATCCATTTTGATTTGATATGTGATAAGATAAAATATGATCATACATTGATTGGAGGTTGTTGTGTTAAAGTGAGATTTGATTAATGTGTTTGAGTCTTTAAAATACACAAGATTTTACAATTCTTGATAAAACCGGGAAAATAAATTTTCACAGGATTTTACAAATCAAAGAACAACCATATAATTCTCCTAATGGAAGTGTATAATTCTCCCAAGTAAAGCGTATAAATCTCCCAAGCAAAGCGTATAATTCTCCCAAGCAAAGCGTATAAATCTCCTAAGCAAAGTGTATTATTCTCCTAATGGAAAAGTGTATAATTCGCCCAGAAAAGTGAAGTATAAATCGCCCAAGAGAAACAACGTATAAATCGCCTGAAGATTTACGTATAAATCGCCCAATAATATACGTATAATTCGCCCAATATATAACAACCCACAATTTTCATCTATGTAAGTATCCAACTATTAAATTAGATGCAATTGTCATCAATGTAATATCTACTTATTAAATTTAGTACAACCATTTTCACGGGAATATTTTTGTTTTATTCCACCTATTATGCAACGTAACTTGCATAACTAAGTAAACGAGCTCACGCAACCTACCTATGCCAATTTCATTAACATTTATAGCCAGTAAACGTTATAATATGCCAAACAATATGTTTTAAACTCTATTTTATCATACGTTATCTATTTAACGTACTTTTCAAAACGTTATTACAAAACGGATTTCAAACGTTAACGTTTATATCAAAACCCTAATTATATGTAATGTTTATATATAAAATGAATATACAAGCTTTCAAGGCATGTGTACAAGTGTACAATGCATATCATTTGAAATATTAATTCCCTCCAAAACCAATGTACAACTCCCTAAAGCTCAAAGTACAATTCGACTATGCATAAATTCAAATAAGCTCATTTTCCCTCCATTTTCATTCTAGATTTTGTACCACCTTTTAAACACAACTTACAACACTCTAATGCACCACATTTGAACTATAGTTACCCTCCATTTCAGCCCCTACTCGTCCTAAACTAAGCAAACCCTAACCCGAAAACCCTAAACGATTCGTTTCACCCTAACTAGCTCGAACCAAGTTTTAACCAAGCAACCACCCTAACTCCACCATGACTCACCACCTTTCTAGCCACCTTCAGCACCTTGCCACCTCCCTAGCACCCAAGCACCTCCATGAATCACCTACTTGTCACCTTGAGCTCCAAGAAAACCCCTTGTCACCTCTTTGATAACCGAACCCCCTCATACACCTCTTAACACCTCTCCAAGCTATCCTAGCTCTAATCCTAGTCACTAGATATTCCTTGGACACCACACCAAGTTTACTTGGCCACCACTCCAAGAAAACTTGGCTTCCAATCCTTTTCAAGCCCTATATAAGCCAAAAAACACACACACACACTTTCACAAACACAAAATTTTATCAAAACTACTTCCAAAAGATGTTCTAGTCATGCCATAATAGAGAAGTAAAGATCTTTAAGCTAAGTAAAAGCCAAGAAACAAGAAAAGAAGGGTTCTTGATTTATCTCTAAGAGTTTCGAACCATATTTACCACTTTCGACCCACTTTTAAGCTTTTGTAAATCTTCACCTTGTTCTATAAGCTCTTGTATTATTTTAGATTATATATCAGCTCTTATACATCCTTATGATCTCATGAAATCGGCCCTTAAACCCTAAAGCTTACTCGTTTGGTTTTCCTAAACTAAACCATTGTTAGGATTAATGTTTTATTAACTTAGTACCGACAGTTATACTTAGTACCGACAATACAAAGTGTTAGTACTGTTAGTTAGTTAGTACCGTTAGTAGTAAAATAGTTAGTACCGATAAGAAGATATTTAAAAGATATTTGTGAGATATTTGTCAGAAAGTCATGTAAGACTTTTAGGGTTATCCTTGATCTATAAAAGGATAACTATTGACATAGTTAGAAGATATATGAAATAGACAATTACAAATCATACAACATATCATAGTTAGCAATCTGTAACTATCAAGAACATTTTCAACAAAGTTGTTATTCTGTTAAATCATTATTCTTCTTAGTACTTGTGTTAAGATTCCGCATTAACATATTGTATTCAAGTCATTGTTTCTACATAGTCTGTTGTATTTATACATCCAGGCTATCATCCTTTATAGGCTGCAAAGATCCATTCACCAAAAGGGAACAACAACTAAACTATACTAAATAGTCTAATCTAGTCCCTGCATGTTTGGCTATTTATCAACTAATGTAATTCCGGATAAGTCAACATATTTTAAGGCTAACAATCTTCCCCTAATATGTGGACATACAGAATTACTTACAATGTTCCTAACAGGTACAAATACAACACAAATAAAGTCTTCCAAAGGGCTTCTAAAGCTGAAGTTGTCTTCTGAGTTCTCCTTGTCTTGAAACTTATACTCCAGCTTGGATCTTCAGTGTCTTTAATTATACATGAACCATTGTAGTATGCATGAGTTGGATTAACTTCCCCTAATTCATGCAGTATGTCTTGAAAAGCTTTCTTCTTAGACTTCTTTTTGGCAAAGTTTCTGAATCAGCTTCCCCCCAAACCAACATCCCTATCTTGAGCAGATTCTGAAACTTTGATGTAGCAAAAAAACTATATTGACATTTACGTATACAACAAATTTTGTAGAAGTAGAAAACCCATTACTTCGCTACTGTCATTAGGCTTGGTAATATTCGTGAGGGGGTAACATGCAAAGGAATCAGGAACAATTCTTCTCACGTATGCAGTATACTTCACAAACCATGCCTAGCAAAGTAGTATACACTACTTCCCCCTGGAAGTTGACATAGTAACATCAAATTCAACTAAGTCCCGGATGTACACGTTTTCCCCCATGATGGTTGCGAACTCTTGGAAAATCATTGTCGGGTACGTCCATTACTCTAGAAGTTCCCTTGTCATAAGCATCAATCTTGAAAAGTTTATAAAGACAGTGAAGAACTTTAAAGGATTTTATTAGACTGTAAAGTACGCATTGACGTTCTGTATCTTTAATAGCCCGTAAGAGTTGCTGAAGACAAGCTCAACCTTTAAACTCTATGGCTAACATACCAACCTCGTATTCTGTCGGCTATTATTGTGACCACTTGGTAAAGTAAACTTGATATACCAAACTTGAAAATGGAGTAGAATCCCCCAAATTTGTTACTTAATCTTGCACTGTTGTTGATTGAAGAACGATGTAAGATTAAATCTATGGGTACCCTATACTCAACCAGAAAAGTATAAAAAGTACAACACCTCTTAAAATTATCCACATCTGTATTTGCGTATGACACTGAGCACTACAACGTAACTCCTTTAAGTTATAGCTATAACCCATGAGCACTACAATGTAACTCCTTACATCAGGAAATGCTGTATACTTTCAAACAAGTCATCAATTGATAGATTGGGTTTGAAGTAAAGGGGTAGAAAATAGAAGGAAGTATCGATGATGAAATAAGTAGACACCTTCATGAAACTTAACTTTAAACTCAAATAAGGGATATCAGATCAACTCCTTGATCACTTATCATCGTAATCCGAATCTTTAGCCGTTTGTCGTTTTAGTGAATCTTATTCGATCATTTTTAATGTTAGTATCATGTTTGTTGTGTTTTTTGGGCTTTGAATGATTTAACGTTTGTTAATTATGAATGTGGTGACAAAGGTGCTATAACGGTTCACAATTGGAGGAGCTACGGCTGAATTAAAACAATAAAGAGCTAATGTTGAAAAGAAGAATCAACATGAGGTAAAATAAACCAAGCGAGGATGAATTGTGAATTGATCGGAAATCCAAGGACCAAACTGTAAATTCAAATAATTTATAAAAATAAACATTTTCCCTCCATCCACGTCATCTCCTTCATTTCAAACTTAGAAATAGTAATGATTGACTTTTCTTTCTTACGGAATTATACGGTGATCGTCGGTAAAAAATAAATATACCACGATGATCTAAAAAGGATCACGATCACAACGTATATCTTTAATTAAAAAAATTAAAAACGGTCCCGAAATGAACCGTCACACTAAACCGAAAAACTAAAAAAAACTTTAAACGTGTATAGAATTATGTTCTTGTTTGAATTAGTTCGGTCCTAAGAGCTTGACAATTTTGGTTGCAAAGGAATGGTTAGATCGTTTCACACTAGACTCACACTGACGACTATTCGGTTTTTGCTTTTAAATGACTATTTCTGTCATTCATGGAGAACTTTAGAATCGGATACTACCTTGGCAAGTGACTATTAGGCTTGCTGTTGGTTTGAACTCGTACGAATGATGAAGGCGTGAACTAGTTCGGTTTGACAAAGCATCAAACATCTTGAACGCATGTTTTTGTACCGTCTTCAACACATACCAAAACAATATTCAACCATGTAGTCTTGCCATTGTCGATAATAATGAGCACCAAAACAGAGAACAACTTGTCTTCGTCCTTGTGTTTGTCGTCCCACAACAAAAACTCAAAATAAGCTTTTAAACCGAATAAGCCCACGACTACACAAGAAAAACCACGATCACCAAATAAGCCTCGCAAAGAAGTTGCAAACCAAAAGAAATAACAGAGACTATAAGGTTATTGGTCGAAGAAGAATGAAGAGTGTTTTCTTTGACAAACCTAAATGCACCCTTATTGGTTGACACAAAAAAAACGTTTTTAAATGCAAACCAAGTATTACCAGCTGTTACTAAGGATAAGCCCAAAATAAGAATTTGAACAAAAACAAACCCAAATCAGTTGTGAAAAGATTTTAACATAATGAGAAGATTTGTGAAAGAAAAATAAACCGAATGAAAAATAAGCTTCAAACAATACAACCACTAACACAACACGCACGAATACAATACACCCCCGGTTAGCTCTTGATACCAATTGTTATAATAAGAAACACTAGCTAAACGAGATGATCCGGAGGTCGGGGAAGATTGAACAAGAACTTAGCCATATTATTTAGAGAGAGAAAGGAAAAGATGTGTATGTGTTTTAGAAAGAGAAAGAACACACGCACACACACTTTGGTGAAATGATACAAATGAATCTTCACCCCTCCATGGAAGTATGGAGGGGGTATTTATAGTCCAAACACAACTAAACTATACTAAATCGTCTAATCTAGTCCCTGCATGTTTGGCTATTTATCAACTAATGTAATTCCGGATAAGTCAACATATTTTAAGGTTAACAAAACGAATTCGACATGAACAATGAGCGACATTTTAATTTTCATTTTGCAATTAAAAAATACTTAAGCATTTCAGATGAAATAATTAAGTTGTCGAGATTTATATAGATAAAAGTGAGAAGGTTTTTAGATGGAATTCGACAAAGGAGTGACACTCTAATTAACTTTTCGCTAATTAAAAATACTTTAATTATTTCTGATGAAATAATTAAATTGTCGAGATTTAAGGACGAGAATTTAATAGTGACGTGACTATTAAATGGAAGACGAGACATTTAATCGATTTGTTCCATCATTCCTAGACCTAGACGTAAGTGGTTGAACGAATCACGTTTGAGTGGTTTAGTGAGGATGTTGGCTTTTAGCTTTTGGAAGAGCGTGTTAACATATGTTGTTAGAGACTTGAATATGAATTTTTAGATATGACTTCTAACATTTACGGTCGCAAGTTAAAATTACTTGAATATTTCAGACGAAATATTTAAGTTGTCAAACCTACTTGGAGGAGTGTTATATTTGTATCTAACATTTCCTTGACAAAAGAGTAGATTATTTGGAAGAAGGCAAGATGATGATTAAGGAAATGTGTGAGTGAAGACTCTAGGGAATATAAGACAATTTTACGACTCTTTTGACTTTTAGATTTTTGACACGGACGGGAAGAAAACTATTCTAGTGTGAGAAATATATATATATACCTAGATGCATAAGGCATATAGATATAAGCATGCAAGTTTATCTAAGCATGCATCAACATAATAATTACCTTAGATTATATTGTAAGACATAAAAATTTTAAACATTTAATTGTCATACATTAAACTACATAGTGTAGGTGCACAATAACACGTAAGTCATGTAAAATGACGCATACAAAACATGTTAATTTTAGATGCAATAATCATGTAAAACATGTTAGCATTTAGCATTTAGAAGCATGCGTCATTTACATAAACTAAGAGGTATTTTATCTAAATTTGCTTGAACAAGAAAAATGCCTTTATAATAGACATGCATTTAATAGCTAAGCAAATAAACATTAAGCATCAAGATAATCATCAAGGCATATAATTGCATTACATGGGAGCAAGTTATCATCTTGAAACTCAAGCACATAGTTGAGTGCAAGTTGTCTAGATTAGACTAAGGAGAAACCTAATTTCAACTTCTTATTTCACTTCTAATGAGATACAAAGTCCCTCAATGCAACAATCCCTTAGTAATATTTAGAAAGAGCCTTTAATCAAACTAGAGAATGATATAAGACTATCACTAGTGGTTTCTCATTCAGCTAAACACGACTAATTTTTATGGGTTATGCCCACCAACCCACTTCACTACTAGAAAGCAATTCAACCCGAGTAGTCAAATTGAGTTTCTGTGCAATAGATTCTCCGAGTATTCCCCATTCTCATGTTAGACAATAAGAATTCATAATTTTCCTAATGAAGGTAGCAAGGATAAAAATTTGTATTATCTTTTTCTAGAGGGCTAACATGACTCAACTAACATCTTTAATTTCGGTTCGCATAAACCTAATCAAGATGTGTGGATTCTTAGAGAAGCGTAGCAAGATATTTTAATTTTTGTTCCAAGATCTAAGTTGTTTGGTCCGATACATATTGCTTGACTTAATGAATGATCTTAAATTTAGTCATCTTACTGTAGTATTTTTCACATGTGATTTTAACGTGTTTGGGTTTTTTAAAAGCAATAATGTCTTATTTGTGACAATGAAAAATATGTATATTGAGAGTGTTTTAAGAATCTCAGTTGCATGTCTTGTGAAATGAATCTCCATCAAGAGTATTCATCTAATTGAGTTGTGATTGATATGATGAAAAAGACAAATATTATTTTTTACACAAAAATGTTTTTCTAAAAATATTATTCTTATCAATGTGAATACCATAATTAATTCGTACTTGAATAAATGTATTTTTACTTGTTTACGCATTAACACATATTGTGATAGGTTATTTTTCAATTCTAATAACTTATATTTTTTAAATAATATGTAGTGTATTATCTTGTAACACAACCATTCATGCCACGAAGAAACTAAAATACTTAGGATATATATTATCCTTTGTCAATCGTTTAATACGATAAGTGCATGAATTCATTTAAACATAATGTTTCTCAAACATCATGTTATCCTAGGTGAATGAACAAGAATAATATTCTTATTTAAGAGTTTAGCTAAATGTGAATTTGAGATTTGTTTTGTGCTTTTAAGTTGTATGAGCAAATTTTACATATGTTGCTCGTGTTTGGTTTTTTTTCAGAAATGACACATGTACCAATTGCATTGCAATGCATTAAACATATTAGTATAATATTTTAAACACGACCATTGGACAAGTAGACTCAATATGGCATCATCAACACAAGTGTGAATTATGATCCGATGCATATTCTTTTCATCTAGAAAAGGATGAAATCATTTTCATATCAATCAAGTGTGATTGAGTATGTAGATCCAAGATAATATCTTTTGTTATATATATATAATAAATATATAAATATAAAATACATAATTGATATAGTCTAGAAACTAAACAAATGAGAATCCAATTCCATGTCCATACTCAAAAACTTATTAATTAGATTCGATAAATATATCAATCATAATTTGAAAAATGAATCGATATATAATCGAGATCTTTCTTTACCCTCACAAACACTCATTTAAAAGAAAATAAATAAATATGTTAATAGTCTGTTTTATTAATCCTAAGACTAGTATTAAGTGTGAAGACATTTAAAATGATGACTGTTGAGTAGTTTATAATGTTTAATAAGGTTTACAAGATGTTGATGTAACATTTGCAAACAAAGTGATTTTTTCCTATATGCAATGCAAGAACAATTTTGCAATCTTAATGCAAGAAATCTAGCATAAGTTCTAGTTAGGCATAATCTGGAAAACTAGTTACAAACGAATAGCGTACATAGCACATGTGCTTAGATATTTAATTAGCTCAATTACAAATACAACGAAATCACTTAAGAATTACTATTAACAAATTTAAGACACAAAAGGGCACTAACCATAAAGCAAACACATAAAAAGTAACTTGTCGTCATTGTTGTGTATTAGATACAACAAGTATACTTACTCCGTTTTGTTGAAAACGAATTAGTTTCCTCCTCATTTCAAAAATTAACCAATTTTAATATTTTTGAAAAGTTAATTACACCATTTTTCAAAGATATACCGACTTGAAATGCCCGACTCGAAGGAAAAGGTAAAATACAAGTTTTACGTCAAAACGAAACACAAATTTTTGACCACTATGTAGTATTTTGCATTCTGCTTATTAAGTTGGACTAGTACGTTGGAGTATTTTAAATGAAAGTAGACTCAATTATCTTTAAAATTACGGGTGACACGACTTCTATGGACTTACGGTTGATTTTATATGAATTTTCAAAGTTTTCAAAAATCTGCCGAATCAGATAGGTGGCCCCTTGATTAATAAGGGGGCCGGCCAGGACAAAGGGCCCGCTCAATAAAACTTAAGGGGTCGCGCCCATCTGACACTCCAGTTTTTGCCCAATTTTTGACAAAATCAATTGGTGACTTAGTGAAAAGGTTGTACAACTTACTGAACTTAATACCAAACATATAACAAATTATTTTAAGCAACATTTTTACCTCAAGCTAGTAACAAATTGATTTTAACACAAAACTAAATACAAGTTAAGCGAACAAAACACTTTTCATATTTAAACCCCCTTCCCCCCCCCCCCCCCATGATAATTTGATACATAGGCTCGTGCTCCACTTTTAAAACCATTTTGTTTTAAAAATTAAGCGACCTGCTCTGATACTAATTGTGAAATCGTAGAGCGAGGATGATACGTTTTCATTTAAAAAACTTAAAATATTTTGTATTAAATTATCCATCAAGTTAGACGCAATATGATAAGTATGAATAATATATATATATCCACTAGAACATGTCATAACAATATAAACACAATCACAATGTTAACTTCTATCATGACACAATCGCTAATTTTAAAAAAGAAAAGCAACAATCAACACTCATTATAGTTCTAATGCAATAATAAATTTAAGGTGATAAGGTCATAAAGAGTAAACAAAGGTAAAAGAAGTGCAAACCGAACAGGATGATTTATAGTTGTTCGGTTCCACGAAGCTCCTCTCGCCCTACTTCCACTCCCATATCCAACTCAAGAGTTACTATCATTTTTTTTTGTGTGTGTGTTTTTCTATCATAACGTCCTTCTCCGAGAAAACCATACAACGATGCTTACATTATTTTCCGACATAAGCAGAGTAGAATTTCTTCTTAGGTAAACAAAACCGTTAGTTTAAGGCCTAACATGCCAAACCACTTCGTCCTTATAAATGTTTTCTGACACTACGCTTATTGTCGAGTTCAAATCTTATTAGAACAATCTGCACACACCTTGTATTATAGATGACTAAAATACTACCGCACTATCAACACTTCACTTCACCTTAACACTAACACGATCACCCCGATCTATCTATTCTCTCTACGATCACCACGATCTATCTATACTATCTATGATCACCATGATCTAACAATTACACAAGTTTAGAAAAACATGGACCTATTCTTAATTGTGAATTATGACATGTCACGAATGCCATTAACTAAACTACATAACTTCGTATCTTGACGATAATGAGAGTTCTTCTCTTTCACTTGAATGGATGGATGATTGATACATTTAAACAAAACTTATAACAAGTTAAAGTGATCAAGAAAACAAAAAAAAAAAGGTTCGAAGAAGGGTTTAGATTTAAGAAAACAGTGTGCAAAAAGGGGTAAAATCCTAGGTCGGTCCCCTTATCACTACGGGGCCGCCCATATATTAAGGGGGCGTCCACTTTACAAACGCTCTCATTTTGTCCTTTTCCAGGGAAGGTTTATCTAAGGCAGATTTTTCCGTTTTTAGGGTGAAAATTTGAAATCAAATATTTATTTTGAATTAAAACATTTCTTATATTTACAAAAATACTTTGTCTAATTATTTTTGTAAAAACCTTTTGTTACATTTAATAATAATGTAAAGTTTAGGATAAAAAATTCTTTGATCATCCAACAAATTTAAAGTTTGTTTGTTCATATCTTTAGTGATTTACGCCGGGAGCAAACTAATATTTGTTGTTGAAGCAGACTTGAGATGTCGAGAGATGTTGATGATTTTTTATTACAATAACATAGCACTTTACATTATGTGTTATAAATTACATGTTTGTCATCACTAAAACATGAAGAGAATATATAGATTGAATATCGTAATATTTCTACCAACACATATATTTACTTTAAAACCATCTTTACCTAAAACATCCAATTTTTCTCAAGAACCCTAATTTCTTAAACTTCCATTAAATCATAAATTAAACATTACTTACTTGAGGAGGATCATTACTAGGCTTACTCTTGAATTTGAACCCTTAATCATCATCTAATTGCTCTCTAGCAAATCCATGTCTTCCTTCCTTTTCTTCTTGGTTCGTCCCACACCACCACACAATTAAAGATGTGTGTAGAAATGTCCAGGGATATCAACTAAATAAATTATTATCAGTTATAAGTTTTCCTAATTGGAAATTATGGTCCTTTAAGTCATTTTCTTTCTTAATTGGCCATATTAACTTATGCAACTCATTTACCACTTGACAACTTAGTCCTTTAAGTTTATATTTTTTATATTTGTGGTACATCATATTTTCTATAACTACATTATACATACTTTGACCATTAGTTTGACTATCGGGTTGACTAGCCAATCACGTAATGTATTCAAACTACTAAAGGTCATAGCCAAACTATCTAATGGCATTTTCGTAATTAAATACTTAAAATCCAGTTTTTGGATGATACAAATATGGTGGGGGCTAGGATTTTCAGTTATATAGAGGTGCTGCTAATTTGGCCTACCATCCGAATTAACAGACCTAAAGATTCGATATCATGTTATATAATGAAACCTCATAGGTTAACCTGTATTATTCATCCACTATTTATAGAGTACAAGATAACTAAACTGATGCGTTATCTATTTTTAAATATTAATTTGCCAAGTTTTAAATTTATAAAACTCGTATATCGATGTCTACACGCACTAACGGGCAGAGATCTTGGTCGTATATAGTGCAAGTATTCGTAAATCCGAGGTCGTTCCCAAGAACTAAGTTGAATAGATTTAATTTGATTATGTCATGTTGAAAAAAATGGTTTTTGATTGATTTGAGATTTTAACAAAAAATAAATACAGAAAGTAAATTGGTTTAAAAACAGTAGGGAGAAAGGCGTGCTAACCTAGTTATTTCATTACTATGCTATGTTGTTTATTTCTTGTGCAATGTGTAATTATTATTTCATTAGTGGTTCTAATATCAACAAACTCGAATTGGCATTTGAGGTCGGCTCTATACTTCTTGCTATCCCGAATCCCCCGCAAGTCACAAAGGTAGAGCATCCAATTTGCAGTGATTAAACCTCAATTATCCTAAAGACCTGTCTATAACCTAGATAGATTATAAACCCTCTTTGAAAGAGTTCTTGTGCTTTTTAAGTGTTTAATGAAATACAGGCGGTAATTTGGTAAATTCCTACACTAGGGATAGATGCCAACCTAACCCTAGTACCCTGTTAACCCCATGTTTATCAACCGTTAAGTCTAATACAAAACTAACAAAAGCCAAACACCCCAACAACCAAACCCTTGGATTGATGACAGAACTAAAAGATAACTAATGAAGAGCAACAATTAAGACATGATATATTTCAACAAAGTAGTTTGTAAATTCATAACTACTAGCACTTAAAGAGCTTAGGCCACTGATATTACTTATATATATACTATAAATATATATATATATATATATAGTATATATATATAATAAAATATATATATATATACTATATAATATATTAATACTTTAATACATATATAGTATATAACTAAAATAATCAAATAATAAAAGTGAGGAAAGTGAAAAGGTTTTTAGGAAAAGTACTTTTAACCAAAGTAAAATCCAAAACCTTCCCGGGTCGTGGTCTCAATGAAGCGTGAATTAAGAATCGTGATTAAGTTTGTTAGCACGTGATTGAATGATCGAAGATTGATTTTTGGATTCTATTTCTAATAATGAAACGTAAAAGCATGTAAACGCAAGTAAACAATTAAAGCATTTAAAAATTTAAACTAAAAACGTTAATGGGAATCTAAAAACGCGACTTAAAAACCTAAATTATCGAATTTAACCCTAAAAATAAAATTTTAATTTATAAAAGTCCTAAATGATTAAAAATCATTTTAGAAAAAAGAATTATATTTTTTTTACTTTTATTTTTTTATTATGAATTAAAAACAGTTTTAATCTAAAAATATTATAAAAGATATTAAACTAATTTATAAAAATCTGAAAAATTCAAGGAAAGTGCTTTGAACAGTTAAAAACTTAGGAAAAATAAAAGGAGTCTACCAGCTTATCTCAATAAGCTGGAAATAAGCCCAAAAGGGCTGGTAGCTTAAAAGGGTAAACACCTCTTAAATACCCAATGGCCCAAGAGTCTAATGCAAAAGACCTAAGGGCGCAGATGGTGGTGTGTGGGTGTGTTAAAGTGTTGGCTATGAGAAGGGGGAGGTCACAGGTTTGAACCCTGTGGCTTCTCTATTTGAAAAACTTTTTTTTTATTTCTTTTTAAAAAGCTAAAATATAAGACCAAAATAAGCAACTTTTGAAAAAGGCACTTTTGACAGAACTTAAAATTAAGCAAGAAAAAAGGTATAAAAATGACAGTTTTGGTTTTTTAAGCTAACTGACCAAAAGCTAAAATTGTTAGGCTTTTTAGACTTAATAAGCAAATGGAAAAGCAAATAAGCTAAAAACAGCTAATTACCTAGACCTAATAAGCACTAGTGACTACCAATGAACAAGCAAATAAGCTGAAAAAGCACTAAAAAGCATTTTAACAGTAGACAAAAACAGATTTTAAAACTAAAACTACTACTTTTAAGCTAAGATTAACAAATTGAAGCAAAAGAATTTAAGCGTACAAATTGAAAACAGATTAGAATAGCACTCAAAAGAACCAAATAAAACTAAATTATGGCAAAATAAGTTTAAAAGCTAAGCTAGAACAGCAAAGAGAAACAATTGTTTTTAACTAAGTTTTTGGATTCTAAATGACAAATAAGCTAAATGCAAGCCTAATAATAAGCTAGTAAATAAGCTCTAAACCTCTAATAAGCTTAAACAGATGATGTTTATACTACAAACTATATGTGCACTAATTTTTAGATCCTAAAACCTATATTAACTAATCTAAATTTGTAATTAAAAAGTGACTTTTAACCTTTAAAACTGAAACAAAACTTTTGACAGATTTAGACCAAACTTTCACAAGACAAAAGCACACTTAACTATCATTTCCTACTGCATTTTAGAAACAAATTGAAGCCATAAACAAACCTAAAAACACTTTTGACAAAATAAAATATAAAAAGTTATGAACAATTTCAAACCAAGATTTAAAGAACTTGGAGAAAACACCTAAAAATTAATTTAACTTAATCAACTTATGAAAACTGACTTGTAGGTTAAATTAAAGCTTGTTAAAGTTGGCTTGATGACCCAACAGTTTTAAAACTCTTTTTTGACCCATTTTAGTTCTTAACCCAAACACCCCTTTAAAAATCTCAAATCCATTTTTAAGCTAAGTTAAACTGATTTAAGCTTGGATTATTAAAGACAGATGATGATATAAGCAAATTAAGCACAAATAAGCAATATTCTACCATAATTAAGCAGTAAACAATAAGCTACATGAAAAAGCTAAAATAAGCTAAAATAGGCAGTTTTGTACTAAAACAAAAACAAAGAGAATTTAAACTATAAGCATGCATAAATAAGCAATAAATATCAATAATAAGCAGTAATAAGCACTAAAATAAGCAGTCTAATAAGCTAACAGTAAATAAGCTATAAAAGTGAAAATGGAAACTTACAAGGTCCTTTGCACAAAACAAGGACAATAAGGCTCTTAAGAGCTAGTCAACAAGCTCCAGCTTATCATAGATAAGCTGGCGTGGTCATAAATGTTGGGAATTATAGACTTCTACAACTTAGTATTGCTTAATACTGCTAGCTTTGGAAGTTAGTACTGCTGGTTCAACTTGATGCTGTTATTGAAGAACTTAGAAAATAGTCTAAGTCATTAGTGCTGCTAGTTATAATAGTTAGTGCTGTCAGTACAAATGTTAGTACTGCCAGTTCAGTTAGTACTGTTAGTTAATATTTTGTACTGTTAGTATTATATAGTTAGTACTGCTAAAGTGATATGCATGAGTTATATTAGGAATAGATATGCATGATCACTTGACGCGTTTTGTAAGCCCATTAGGGTTTCCTTAGTGTATAAAAGGAACCCTACGGCATAGTTAGAGATATCAATCTTCATAGAAAATACATATCTCATAGTTAGAATATTTGCAATCAATATATTCAAATTTAGTATTCATTGTTCTTCTTAGTATGTCAAGTTAGATTCCGCATAACTTGTAGTATTCACAATCATTGTTTCGCATATAGTTAGTTTGGATTTATCCAAGTTAACTAAGATTTAACAAGCTAATGAAGATCTGTTTCATTGGGACTTCACAAGTGGTATCAGAGCTTGTGGAGAAACTCTAAATAAGAAGAACTTTATCAGATCTAGATCTCTTCCTATAATACACAATGTCTGGTGAAGAACCTGCAACACAAATAGCACCAGTAGAATCTCCTCAAATGGTGTCTACTGTAAAACATCTTGTCCTCAAGAAGGGTGAATATACCCTTTGGAGTATGAAGATGGAGCAGTATCTCACTAACACAGATTATAGTTTGTGGCAAGTGATCTTGAATGGTGATGGTCCTATACAAGTAACAAATGATAAAAATGGTGTTAAAACTGAAGTTCCTCCAAAGACTGCTCAAGCACTATTACAAAGACAAAGAGAAATAAAAGCTAAAATCATTTTGCTTTTGGCTATTCCTAACGAATATCAACTGAGGTTCCATGGGATAAAGGATGCAAAAACTCTATGGGATGCTATCAAGAGTAGATTTAGTGGTAATGTTAAATCTAAGAAGATGCGAAAGAATGTCTTGAAGCAACAATTTGAAAAATTTTCTGTATCTGACATAGAAGGCCTGAATAAAGCATATGATAGGTTTCAAAAACTTATCAGCCTACTAGAAGTTCATAGTGCAGCTGTTTCTAATGAAGATGCAAATCAAAAATTCTTAAGAGCTTTACCTTCATCATGGAATAATGTTGCTTTAATTACGAGGAACAAAGCTGGTATAGATGATTTGGATATTGATGATCTATACAATAATCTAAAAGTGTTTGAAGCTAATATCAAAGGTTCCTCTAGATCATTTTCAAACTCTTAGAATGTGGCCTTTCTTTCTACAGAAGACACTAGCAGCAGTAATGAAGTTAATACTGCTACTTGTGTATCGACAGCATCAGCATAATTCTCCAGGGACAAGCTCTTCATCATCATAATACTGATGAATTAATGTTTCTCATTCTTGCTAAACATCAAGTGGTCCCCACAACTTTATGATGAAGACTAGAGCAGATTGATCATGATGATTTGGAAGAAATGGACCTTAAATGGCAGGTGGCTATGCTTTCTATGAGGGTTAAGCAATTTTATAAGAAGACCGAAAGAAAGTTAATCTTTAATGGCAAAGAACCTGTAAGTTTTGATAAAACTAAGTATAACAACTCAGAATTTTCATCAACCTATTTTACTATGATCACAATTATACAGGGAAATTTTTTGCTTTATTACATTACTTGCATTGTCAATATCTCAGTATGTTATGTAACTTACATAACTAAAGTAGACGAGCTCACGCAACCTATCTATGGCAATCCTGACTTCATATATGTCAAGCAAACATCACAATATGTCAAGTCAATGTCATCATATCCTTATTACAAAGTACATTATTCCTATAATGTACTATTCACAACGTTATATCAAAACGGGCTTTAAACCGTTATCATATACCTCTAAACCTTAAATTCCATGAAAGATTAATATCTAAAGTGAATGTACAAGCTACTAAAGCATATATACAAGTAACATAACATCTCATTTGAAATATAAACTACCTCTAATTCAAGTACAAGCTTTCAAAGCACAAAATACAAGGCATTAATGCACGATATCCAAAATAGTCGTTTTACCTCTGTTTTACTCAATTCGTCACCACCACTTTTGTACAAGTAATACACTCAATAAACAATGTGTAAACCATAATTTATTCTATTCATAAACTATCAACACATTTTACACTCACAACCCCTAATTCAAAATCAAAACCCTAACCCGAGCAAAAATATGAAATCAAGCCCGTTTCTTGTTTTTATCCTATCTAACCCCAAACCAAACTCAAATAAGTTGTAATAACTTAAAATTACAACATTAACCAGCATATCCTATCTTCATTTCATCATTTCAACCAACAATATTCAAGAATTAACCCATAAATCCTAATCTAGTTTTAACCTTAAAACCTAAAACTAGCCCTCGTTCAAACGGATCCAATCTAAAAACATAGGATCTGAGAAATATCAATAGTAACTGGATATCAAGTGAAAACCTAGTTTTAGCCCAGTCTTTGTGAATCATTTTTGCCAGTGGAATCACCCCGATTCCGAGTCGAATGAATTAGTTACATCCGAAATGGCAAAGGTAAGCAATTCTGCACACCTGTAGTAAATGGCTATTATCACTAAATTTTTTTATAGTAACCTCAAATATGTAAAACTAAACGATGAAGAGACTCAAAATATCTAACAATCGCTCGGAAGGTTTGATTGAGCTTCAGCGAACTAACGGTTTAGTAAAAGCAACCATTTTACCAACAGATTTGGCTGTCCCAAAACCCCATGTAAAAAATCAAACCAACACCCCTAAAATGACCCCCCCCCCCCCCTCCTAAGAACCACTCCACCTTGGCATTTTAGCCTTCCTCACTCATCCCTACCCTCTCCACATCACCCCCAAGTGTCCTATCCGGTTATCAAAGTTTCTTGGGCTCTAAGTGTTTTCTAACACTAAAAATAGAGAGCACATATTACTCATTCTAACTCATCCCCCACTTCTTCTTCTATAACCCAATTGACAAACATTCACTGCTCCATAAGTCCTAGGACCATATAAAGAAAAGAAAAATAAAAAAAAGAAAAAAAAAAAAAAGAGAAAAAAAAGAAAAGGAAAAAAAAAAAAAAAAAAAAAGAAAAAAGGGAATCAAGCAAGCAAGCTTTGAAGATTTGAAGCTCCGGGAACAAGATACCAAGGCATACGAAGTGAAATTACACCCGAACGACCCCATTTCCACATTTTGCTCCTTGTAGCTCAACCTAGTTTTGGAATGTTCTACTTCTGCTACTACCACGCCTTCGTAATGAACATATGAATCCTACATATACACTTGATACAGTTCATAACTCAATTCATGCTCATTTTCCATTTTGATCCAAAACCGAACACCCGAAACCCAAGTTTATGTTTTCTAAAACTAAATGTATATGATTAAATATTATTATAATCTATCCAAGCATGCTTAACAAATGTTAAAATAACACTTTATTGATTAAATGACGAAATTTAACTTAAAACCCCACTTTACGTTTGAAACCCAAATTTGCACCTTTTTGCTTGCTAGCTTGAACGAATTGATATTTTAAACTTGCGTTACGTTAAAACATCATTATTTTAGTTTATTATAACTTAAAAAATATCGTTTTGAAATTTAAAATAAGCTTGCATGCAAATTGGGCATGTTTTGTAATTATTATCAATGCAAGTGTATAATCGTAACTTTCTGAAATAATAAACTATAGGGATGAACATTGTTATTTCTTATCAGTTAGAACTATCGGTCTATTATGTCACATTTCAATGCAAGGTTTACTTGGTATATTCTTTTATAGTTGAAGTACCAAATTCGTAAAGTGAAACACAAGGGTAAATATCTGCCACTTTTCAAACTCAATGTGTCTAAAATGTAACATTTTGAAAAAGTATAAAATCATGTTTAAAACATTACAAGACATACTTTAGGTTAACGCATCTCGTGCTTAACATTTCCATATATGGAAATTAAAAACGCTAAACCGAGGTATATCATATCACAATACAAGGAGCTTCATATTAAGGAGTTTCATGACGGTCCAAAAGCCGAAGGTTCACCAAAGGGGGGGTCAGTTGGCATGGTAATACGTTCTGACTGAGTTTGGGTTTACGATTTAAATGCCCCCTAGCTCCTCAAAACGTTTACTGAATGACTTCTAGAATTATATGGGCCCAAACAGTTATACAATAATTCCAAACACTTTAATCAGACTCATAACTCTTAAAACAAAAGTTCAAGAGTAAAATCTTCTAAGACACAACTAATTACTCAGGTTGCGTGACGTGGCCTGTTTACTATCATTTGCCTATAATTTCCAACCTCCCTGTTAAGATTGTGAAAAGGTCGTGACTTTAATTTCAGATATTTATTACATCTACCTATCAGGTGAGTTTCATAGCCTCGCTTTTTCATCTTTTGAATGTTTATAAACCCGCGAGAGGGAAACATGCTTGTTTACAAACTCTTTACATACTCTTTTATCTTATAACAATGTGATTACTTTTCAAAGGCTTAATGAATTCATAACCCCATATTTCAATCTTTTGAATACTTTATAAACCTGTGATAAATCATGAATGCAAGTGTTTTCTAAATGTATGCTACCCAGATATATTATTGCCTAAGTAGCTTCTAGTGCCATTATTTACATATCATAAATCATTAATTACTTGCATTGCGAGTGAACACGAATATTGTGAATAGATCTATTGGGGGTGACGGCTCCCGTTGGTATAACCCCATGCTTGTGGTAGCCAAATGCACTATATTTTAACCCAATAGGTAACCTTGCAAGTTGACCTTTTCTACTGGTACATCTGTCCAACCCAAATCACTACGGTATTTCCTGTTTAATGTATTGATGTCATGAGCTTAGATGCAATAAATAATGTTCCCCAAGATGATTGTCCTGAAATTACCAGGATTACCACTTATAACTTGTATTCAACTTTACATTTCAAACCTATGAATTTCACTCAAACCTTGTGTTAGACCCTATTTTATGCTAATGTTTATCACAGTAATTGAGCAACTTATAGCAAGGAGTCAAGGACAAAAAAGAAGGCTAAAACTTGTTTATCATTCAACATTTTTATGTTTCTAGATTTTGGGTATCCCTTTCCCCCCCCCTTGCCCCCCCCCCTTGTCAAAACGCTGATTTGAAATGAATGATAACATATCTTTTTAATAAACGTCTCATTTTGGGTCGTTTTCTAGATTAATGATTGTTGTATATCCATGAAGTAATACCCCAGAATAGCTTTCGCTAGCTATAATTGTAAAAATAGGGGTGTTACAGATTGTATCAGCGCATAGTTATAGAAACAAGTCCAAAACTTTGAACTATAACCAAATTTTCCTTTTTCAGCCATCAAAGTCCTCCGTGCCACTACATTTTGGAACAAGTATGTAAAGATACATATCTATTATACTATTATATAAATAACTTAACTTATGTTATTTACAAACTAGGTTGTTAATAGAAAGATGTCTTCTCCCAACCACTTTACTTTCGATATTGAGGATACTTTTTCCTCTATGAATATTCTTAACTATACTTCAGTCTCATCATATTATTTCCCAGTTTCATTGGGAAGCAATTCTTTTAACTCTTTAGAAACTCTAACGATAATATGATTCACCGGTATTGTCCTCTTTCTACAAAATACTTATTTGTAGGACGTACAAGCAATTTATGCTAAGGAAATTAACCTATTTCACACCAGATCCTAGTACTCACACCAGCGATTTTGGACTCTATCTCTGATATATACCAACCATCACAACTATTTAACTTGATAATTATTTTAATTCCTTGAAGAACTATTACCACCCTAAGAACGAATCCATTCCCATCTCTTCTCACTACGTTATCTAATTCATCACGGAATCAAACCCGTGATTTGGTATCACCATCTTCCTCAGTTTATACTCCTACCCCACCTCAGATATTTAAAATAGGAAAATGTCCAATTAAGATGTATCTGAAACATCATGAGGGACAAATCCAAGATATTTTGAATTACTTAGATGAACTCTATCTTCACCACACGAGAAAATAAGGAAGACTTATTGATAGAATGATCATACGCATGAATAGTGACGAAACTAAAGACCGAACTAAAGAAAATCTGCACTCATATTATCAAACTTATAAGATTGCCTTTGCTCACTACAGAATTTCCAATCTTGAACGAATCATTGAGAAAATCCAAGCTCGTCACCAAACGAATCAGGAAGATCTTTAGGATATCATCTACCGGCTCAGAATCAACAAACTCTTAGAATAGTTATAGCTTTATCCTAGCCATGGGATGTGTGGTATAAATAAAAACGCTTGTCAAATCCTGACTATGTACAGTAAAAAGGCAAGTTATTTATAAAGGAAATCCCATTTCATACCCTATTATTTCCAACTTATCTCTCTCTTCCATCACCATCTCCATCATTTGTATCATTATCTCCGTCTTCATGAATCATACCATAACCCCTAAGTGCTTAAAATTCAAAAATAAGCATTTCTCTTTAAGCATTTTAAGCATCACATTTTCTTTTAAGTATTACCTTTCAAAACTTGTGATTCTTACTACACGTTATCTTGTGTTGATAGAATGCCTCCCAAAAGGACGTCAACATCTGAAACACCAGCCATAACTTTAGCTGCCATCCGGCAACTAATTAATGATGGCATTTCCTCAGCTCTGAAAGCACAAGCTGCATCAATGGCAAATACTGACAATACTAACAAGAACACCGGGACAAGCGGAACTCCAGTAGCAAGAAAAGGAATCAACAATCACAAAAGAAAGTTTGAAGATAGAGGAAACACCACCAACAACAACAACTATCCCAAACACAACAACAATAACCACTCCAACAATCGCAATAACAACAACTACCAAGACAACAACAACAAAAACAACCATAACAATGATTACCACCAACAGCAGAATAGAAGACAAGAAACTGTTAGGACTTATCCTGCCAAAAAATACCATGGAAACCTCCCTTTGTGTACAAGATGCACCCTACATCACACAGGAGTTTGCACTGTCAAGTGTCGAATTTGCAACAAGGTGGGTCATTTGACCAGGAACTGCAGAAGCAAAGGACCAGCCACGGGAAGCAACCTGCTATCAGTGTCTGTAACTTGTCATGCCTGTGGAGAGAAAGGGCATTACAAAAGTCAGTGCTCAAAAATAGACAACAGTACTTTTCACGTTTCTAAGAAAAACTTATGTGACGAATCCCTCATCATTCCAAAGAAAGAAATTTGGCTTGATGACAAACTTAACTATGTGGAAGAATCAGTGGAGATTATGGATCGAGAAGTCAAGCAACTAAGACGAAGATGCATCCCTATAGTCAAAGTAAGATGGAACTCTGAATTTACATGGGAACGAGAAGATCAAATTCGTGCTAAATATCCACATCTATTTTCCAACATCATTGTATCTCTTAACTAAATCTCGAGACATGTAGCATAAGTGTCAACTCCTTTAAAGTTTCATATGTAAAGTTATCCATGAAATAATAAAGTGATGATTTCATTACATCTTGTTATCTGGTGGTATCAAAACTAAAAAAAAAAAAAATAAAAAAAAAAAAAAAAAAAAAAAAAAAAAAAAAATTAAAAAAAAAAAAAAAAAAAAAAAAAAAAAAAAAATAAAAAAAAAAAAAAAAAAAAAAAAAAAATAAAAAAAAAAAAAAAAAAAAAAAAAAAAAAAAAAACAAAAAAAAAAAAAAAAAAAAAATAAAAAAAAAAACAAAAAAAAAAAAAAAAAAAAAACAATTCATCACCATCAGCGAAAAATGGAAAGGCAGGGAAGGAAATCTTTAAGGCTAATGGAAACCGTGGATATAATGGACCTCATCCCCTTTGTAGGAAGTGTACTCTGCATCACACAGGACCGTGCACTGTTAGGTGTCAGAATTGCCACAAAGTAGGCCATCAGACTAGAAACTGTAGGAGTCACAAGAACATCTATTTTCCAACATCATTATCTCTCACTAAATCTCGAAGACATTGTAACATATGTATCAACTGTCTTTTTCATATGTAAATTCATTCTATTATGTTCAAACTCTGAATACTCTCCTCATACCTTTGCAACATAAATTTTCATCCTCGATTATATGGGCGTCAGTACAATCAACATCTCAATATTATCTAACCATTCATGATCATATCATTTTCTACACATTACCATATCATGTTTTTATGCTTAGGTAAGACGATTTATGATCATCTTATTAAAATGAATTAGAATGCTTCTTCATTTGAATAAGGAAATTATAAATCTCTGAACTATGAATTTATAAATTCTCAGTTACAAGGAGTTGAACGCTTCTTTTTGTAAGTGACAAATTATAAATAAGTAGGCTTAAGTATATAACATACGTACAAACAAGTTTCTTTCAATCCGTTTGTATAAACAATCCCTTAATCATTTTCATTATTACCTTCATCATCTGTTCATTTCAAAATCTGTATCTCACGTGATTAGCAACTCTCTTACAAATTCATAATCATTCCTTTACATTACTCATTCCATGATCTCCGTATTCTAAAAATTTCTGTTATATTTTCTGCTAACTTAAAACAAGGAAACAAACAAGAATCTATTCAATGTCAAATGATTTTTCAAATACCACTAGGTATGAAAAAAATTTTGACAAAGACTTGTGATAGCATTCTTATTTAATGTTGACTTTTAAAGGTTAATGAATAACGATTCCTTACGATCTGAGTAGCGCAACGTATTCCATCCACCCAGATTCTACCAGAATCTAGAGAAATTCTATTGACTGTCACCAAGAGGTATGATCTTGAAAATAAGTAGACGTGTGAAAGGGATGGTAATTAAATTATGGAGTACATACATAATTATAAAATGCATCTCACTACTTTGAACTTGTAACCTTGATTAGCCTAACTTAAATTCATTCAATTCAACTTTAAATTAAATCTCGGGATGAGATTTCTTGTACGCAGGTGGAGACTATCACAAACCCAGACTTTTCATCAATCGCAAAATTATTTTACTATGATCACATTGTAGGGGAAATTTTTAGCTTTATTTTATTATTGCATGTCAATGATCTCATTATAGCAGGTAACGTGCTAACTAAGTAGACAAGCTCTCGCAACATATCTAAAGTTATGGCAATCCTGGCTTTATATATGTTAAGGCAAACATCATAACATGTAAAGTCATATATCATATTCTTTTTACAAGGTACATTATTCCTAATTATGTACTATTCACAAACGGATCTATCAAAACGCTTTAAACGTTTATCGTATACTCTAAACCCTAATCCCATGAAGAATTTAAATCTAAGTGAATGTAAAGCTACTAAAGCTATATATCATGTAAATATAACATTTCAATTGAAATATAATCTCCCTCCAAGTCAAGTACAAGTTTTCAAAGCATAATGTACAAGTTATTATTGCACAATCTCTAAAATAGCCGTTTTACCTCCGTTTTCATTCTAATTTCTTCACCACCACTTGTGAGCAATCTACTACACTCATTTTACAATGTGTAAACCTTAATTATTCTATTCATAAGCTTTCATACCTCTTTTTGCATTCAAAACCCTAATTCAAAACCCTAAACCCTAAAACCAAGCTAGATTCTAAACCATGACCGGTTTCTTGATTTTTACCCATTGTAAACCTAAAACAACTCTTAAATAAGATATAATAACATAAATTACAACATTATCAATCATATTCCATCATAATTTCATCATTTTACTCCAACTACACAAGAAATAAATCCAAGAAACCCTAATTGTACCCTAATTGTGATTTTGACCCGTTTACTCATCTTCAGACAATCTCATTCTTAAGTAAGCAACCAAGAGTAATTTTAAACCCATAAAATAAGTTTACAAACCTTTATCCATCATTAACCATCCTTGCTTTAACAATGTACGAGAATTACAAAGCTAGAAAACCCTAAAAGCCTTATATGAACCCTAATTCCAAGCTACAGCTTATTCTTTCAATTTCAACCCTTTTTCAACTTAAAAAAATGATCAAACCTTATTAATAATCCTTTATATAAGTTCTATGATCAGTATTCCATCATTACCAATCAACAATATTCCAAATATAGCCAGAAGAAAGCAAAGAAAACCCTAGACGACGCCCTATGTGAACCCGCGGGACCGTATTACTCATTTTTAACCCGTTTTAACCCAAACCACTTGCTAACTTTTATTAATACTTCTTATTACAAACCTTAAGATCATATTTTAATCACTTCTTGATCAATGTATGCGAAATATAAGCCAAAAACAAGAATTCGAACCCTTATGAACTCATATGAACCCGCAACCCATTCTTTTTGCATTTTGACCCATTTTAAAGGATTCCTTTGAAAAATAACTTACCCACATGCATCCTAGGTTGCTTACTCAGCTACTACAACAAATCACTTCATTTGTTTTTGATTAAAAAGCTTCACATGTGCTCTTGTTCTTTCTTTTCAAGTCGTGGCACCACAAGGACTCCAACAAACCACTTCATTGATGCCAAGTTCCTAGCCTTTAACAATCCTCCATATAGCCTTCATAGTCACCTATAGCTGCTCCACACGGTCCATGAATAGATCTAAGTGTTCCTTATCTCCTTTGCTTCAACTACTATAATAGGACCTTAGATAGCTCATCTAACTTGCACCACACCCTCTCCTCTATAAACCCCTTATAGGAGCTGCATCCTTTTCTCCTTATGATCCTAGGATCATTAAAGAAGTTCAAGAAGTGAAGCCCTGAAGAATTGAAGCTCCGGAGTGAAGATACAAGGCGAACAAGTGGAAATACTACCCGAAACGACCCATTTCCACCAAGTTTTTATCATTGAAGCTCAAACCCTGGTTTTGAATGTTCTACTTTTGATTCTACACCTTAAATTGTTCATATGATTCCTAAAATATACTCTTGGTTAATAGTGTCATACTCCAATTCATGCTCATTTCCTCTTTTGATCCAATAACCGTTACACCGAAACCTAATTTCCGCGTTTTTCTTAAAACTAAATGTTATAATGATTAAATATTGTTATAATCTATCTAGCATTGCGTAAATTAATGTGTTTAAAGTACCACTTTATTGATTAATGAAGGAATTGAACTTAAAACCTTACGGTTTACGTTTTGAAACCCTAATTTGACCCGTTTTGCTTCCTAGCTTAACGAATCGTTAAATTAAACTTGCGTTATGTTAAATCTTCATATTTTAGCTTTATTTATAACTTTAATTGTCTATTTGGAAATGTTAAACTAAGCTTGCATTGGTAATTTGGGACATATTTTATAATTATAATCTTGAAGGGGTTTTATATCATAATTTTCAGAAACTTATAACTAAATGGGGACTAAAAGTGGCATTTTATTAAAGGTTATAAAATACAAGGGGTCTATTAAGTCACTTTGTAAAGTCAAGGTTTATTTTGTATTTCAATAAAAGGTAGAAGGACAAAGTCATAAAAATGCAAACCTAGTGGTCTACTTGCAATTTTCCAAACCCCGGGGGTCTAAAATGTAAATTTTGAATAATAAGTATATAAAAATCCACATTCAAATCATTACAGACATAACTTTAATTAACTCTGACGTGCTTAACATTTCTAGATATTGAATAAAACGCTTAAAACCGATCATCCGGAAGCTATATTGTACCACAATACTAGGGAGCTTCATATTAAGGGGTTTCATCTTGGTATGACCCGTTCCTGAATGAGTTGTTTGGTTTATGATTTAAGATGCCCTAGCTCTCAATTGTTTACTGAATGACTTCTGAACTTTGTTGGCTCGAACGGTGTGATTCATTAGTTCCAAATTTTCAATCTAAACTCATAACTCTTAAACCAAAGTTCTAGAGTACAATCTTCCTAAGACTCAACATATTTACTCAGGTTGCGTGACGTGGCTGTTTATTATCATTTTACTATATCAACCTTCCCTGGTTAAGATTGTGATAAGGTCGTCAACTTTCATTTCAGAATATTTATTACATCTACCTACCAGGCGAGTTCATAGCCTCGTTTCAATCTTTTAATGTTTTTAAACCCGCGAGGGGGATAATGCTTGTTACAAACTCTTTTACATACTCGTTTATCTTATAACAAATATGATTACTTTCATAAGGCTTAATGAATTCCATTACCCATATTTCAATCTTTTGAAATACTTTTAAACTGTGTAACCTGATATAAACCATGATTACAATGTGTTTCTAAATGTATGCTATCCAGATATATTATTGCCTAAGTAGCTTCCAGTGCCATTATTTCCATATCATGAATCATTAATTACTTGCATTGCGAGTGAACGCGAATATTGTGAATAGATCTATTGGGGGTGACGGGGCTCCAGTTTTGTTACCACGCTTCGGTAGCCAAACACGCACTATATTTGTCTAAATTGTAACCTTGGCAAGTTACCTTTTCCACGGGGACATAGTTCCCTAACCAATGTCACTCGGTGATCTCCTGTAATGTAATTGTGGTCATGGCTTGCTACAATAATAATGTACCTGATTTTTCCAGGATAATTGTATTCGTTTGCACTTATTTCCATTATAGTGACTTGATTAAACCATATAATATGCAACTGTTTTCCTGATATTACTGTTCTCATATAAATACTGTACTCCATGATAATTATCCCAGTTAATGGCCAATATATCCATTATAACTGTCTTCAACTATTTATATACATATGATTTCACCTCAACCTTTGTGTTGGACCCTTTTTAGCATGTTTATCTTAGGTAATGAGCAAGGTTGCGGTACTGAGGGCTATGGGCTCAAAGGCATGGCTGAATGTTATCATTCAAAACATAATGTTTAGATTTTTGGACCTGCATTTTGTAAGAAAACTTGCAAATATAATGGAATGATAACTAAAAAATATTCCAACAACTGTCTCTTTTAAGTTTGTTTTCTTATGTTATGATTGTTGTATCCATGATGTAATACCCCAGGATTAGCTTCCGCCCTGCTATATTGTTAAAAATGGGGTGTTACATAAACCTTATAATCTATCAGTATTTTAATTACTCTAGTTAAGTTAATTCTAATTACTTGTTAAACCTATGCTATATACCCTTCTAATGATAGATGCGGGGTTTTCAGCCTAAGAGACTGGCATAGGTTTTATGGTGACAATAATCAATTCTAAACACAATAAACATGCAAGAAAACAATTAGAATATAAAAGAGCGGTACAAGCCAAATAATAGAAAACTGTATTAGCCATATTAAATCCGATTAAATGCTGGTTTGTTTATTTAGTGCAATGATTTCTTATCTCGAAGCGGCATATCATTCTTAAGACTTAGGCGGGACATCATCCTAAGACCTAGACACGTTGAATCCTGTCACAATTAATGTATCCGCATAAAGCATCCTTTCTAGGTTTAAGGGATTAAAGCAATGGTGATCTTGATAAACCCTAGCCCATCGGGACTTTACCCACTTACTGTTTGACGGTATTTTATATACTGGTAGTCCACTATTTAAATCTTTATCAATTAATCAAGAACATACTTGTTGAAACATTACGGGTCACCTGCCGGTCCAACTAAGCTCTTAATTTAAAGACAAAGACAGAACGTTATTTGTGATCCTATTGGGTTCAGTAATATTAAAACACGGATATGGAGAGCTATCCTAGTTATCTAGCTCACTTGTTATGCGTAACTAGACGCAGATTGATTGATAGTCGCCATATGCAAAAACACGTAGACATGTATCATGTGATAAAAAATAATCTAACTCTTCAATGATAAATTAAGAAAATCAATTTTAAAACAAACCTAACAATTAAATCTCATTAAAGATGGCTAATACCAAAGGGTATTAGCCCATAACCATTATAATTATACAAGCGTGATCAAATAACCAAGGTAAACTAAACGTTTTATCGAACGATACCAATAAAATGATTACAAGAGTATAGATTTACACGGTTGTCTTCTATGGAATCATGATCGATGCTTGACCTTTGTTGCTCTTCTTTTCTTTAGATAAATAGTCTTTTTTATGTTTTGGTATGGGAAGAATATGATTTGACCATGAAAAACTTGTTTTTGAGTCTTCTATTTATAGCCTCTAAAAGTCTGGATACGCCGTATTGGGCTAGGCCAATACGGCGTATTAGGGTGTTTCCCTTGGAGTGCGCGCAAAGTTTAAGATCAATATGATATTCGTTCCCAAAATATAAATATCTTCGTATCTTTGGATAGTTATCTTGATGGATATGGCGTATGAACGAGAAGATGAATACGCCATATTGGGAATTGGTTGAACGCGTTTTCTTGTGAAGACTTGGCGCTGATACGCCGTATCTCTTTTCCTGGATACGGCGTATTTGTCAGAATTTAGCAATCTTCAAATATCTTTGTTTTAGCTCCAAAACATGCGCCTTTTAGCATGTCTTTAAAAATCACTCCTCACTTCGGACATAATACATAATTGCGAAAGTAGCATAATAACGGCTACATTTTTCCATTGTATTGTGCAACTTTTCCGACCTTAGAGAATAAATTTCACTTTGGCACAGGAAATACAAACTTTTACACAAATGAAACCTAGATCTTTGATTTAAGTAGGGCGTAATCTAAAGGGTAGGCTAGGTGTAAAGGTTGTAATGAACAAACATATGGTGTGAAAAAGGGGACTGGATAGGAATGGCTCAACAGGTTTTTCTAGGGAATTTATTCATATGCAGTGAGAGTAGAAAGGGTTACACGGGATTTAACTAACAGTGTAGTTAGTTAATTTTACAACATTTAGGCTTTTTGATGTATTCCTAGAAATTTACCAGTTAAAAATGTTTCTCCATCTAAATCCATAGTAGTACTCAATCGTTGTTGGTTCTCGAGTGATATACCAAGCCAAGTTCTAAAGTCCACTACATCACCGGCACACTCATAATTTTTGTGGAATTTTTTTGTAAACGTTTGGAAACGGAATAGGCTTAATTCTTATAATTTGGCATTAAGGGTTATAGTGCGCGAGGTCATGTAACTAGTAATTTTTACAAAAGTTATGCTAGAAAAAATATTTTAAAATTTGGCATAATTTAAGCATATTAGCATGTTATTTGTAAAAGAAAGGACAAGTAGCATTCTTTAATTCTCCATCCCCCCCACTTAGATTATACAACGTCCTCGTTGTATAGAAAAACAATTAAAGAAAATGGGAAAAAGAATTTGAACGAGGAACTCCCCTGATATGGTTGCTTAGGATGTTTCTCCAATTGATGTCCTTTAGCAAAAGTGTGTTGAACAAGGATTCTAAATATGCTCCGTTAGAGTTCAACTCACGTCTTTTTCAGAGTTATACCTTCATCGTGATTTCCGTTAGAAAAGGTCCTTACATAAAAGATTAGAAGTCATGAAGTACAATTGCCTTTCCTCGGTTATACATTGGTTATAATGCAGGAAAACAGTTAACACACAAATGTTACATGCATTCAATAACGCCGTATCCCAAAACTAGGATCGTCGTATGGTTCTGCTAAAACAATTAAATTTTTAAGTATGGAAATTTAAAATTACAGGACTGATATCGTCCAGACACATCCAACCCCGTAATCCAAAGGGGTTCGATATGTCGTATGGAGGTGTCTTGGGAAGCTGACTCGATGCAAACAATTAAAAACAATTCAAACAATTCAAAAACGACCAGGTGATTTACCCAGGAAGCACTTTTGTTTCATAGCCGGTTCTTTAAAGTTAGACCTTTCTTTCCAGCTTTCTCACTTTTTCTTCACCAGTCATTATGTCAATACTGTTTCATGCAAAAGGTTTGGAATCTTAGCTTGTATCAATCTAATGAGCTATGGTCGCGGAAAAACTTACTGCCAAACTTGGTGCTATCCACAACAAGCAACCAAAATCTATATCTAATATATATAAGTATTCAATGTACAATACAAGTCTACAAAAGATATCTGGGAGTAATGGGGTGAGATCAAAGGGTCGGGCTGGTGGTCATCAGTGTGAGGAGCTGTAGAGGTGCCGACATCGTCTGTCTTGGGTTTTGTCACGCTCTGGTAGGAAAGTCATGAGCTACTGATGTGTTTGTAGTTAGGGGCTTGTGATTTTTGATTCAAGTTTTAAATTTATATTTTGCCAACTTAACAAAAAACAACACTTTAATGGGCAGTGTACCCGATCGATGGGAGTTTCGTGGTAAGTAGGGTGTCGAACACTTGGAGCAAAGTTAAATCTTTTGATTTATTAATACTTTGGTTTTTCTAATCTAAGTTAGTCTAATATATGCTAAACCTAGTTAATCCTATATCTAATGGATAATGGGAGGTCTTCAGCCTGAGAAACTGGACTTGTTTTGTGGTGACTAAAAATCATTCAGACACTTTTACCCACGTAAGCAATATGAACAGAAAATAATAGACGCGGTCTAGCCAATATATTATAGATAAACTGTATTACCTTTATTAATCTAATCAAAATGTTGGGTTGGTTTATTAGTGCAATGATTACTTATCTCAAAGCGGCATATCATTCTTAAGACTTAGGTGGGACTTCTTCCTAAGACCTAGACACGTAGAATTCTGTCACAATTAAACGCATCCGCATAAAGCATCCTAATATATTGATTATAATTCATCTAGAGGACAACACGGTGTGTGTCATACTAACCCTAGCTTATAGAGACTTTACCTACTTACTGCTTAACGATAACTTGTGCTAGGTGGTAGTCCACAATCCAAACTATACCAATGATCAGAACGTTAAAAGATAGTACTAAGCCACCACCTACAATGGTAGAACCAGTTCAATCGAGGCAAGCATGACGTTATTAGTGATACTATTTGTTCCACCTATACGCGTTACTATATGGAGAGCTAATCCGGACTCTTAGCCTATGCCCAAACAACACCGAAGTTGCAACGCATTAAATATGTAGGACTAGACCCAGTTGAATGATAGGTCGCATACTTAAGCACATAAACAAGTATCATGTGATAAACATAATCAATAAATTCAATGATAAATTAGAATTCGATGATAAACCAAACCAAACATTAAGATCTTCATAACAATGCTAATTTTTTTTACCGAAGGTATTAGCCTTTCAAAACGGTATTATTTAATACAAAAGTAATGATTTAGCCCAAGGTAAACTAACCGAGTTAACGAATGATACCAAAAACTAAACGATTACAAAAGTATAAAGAATTCACGTTGTCTCCTATGGAATGAATCGCGTTGCTCGACCTCTTCTACACTTTTTCTTCCTCTTAAAAAATCGAGATTTTATGGTTTAGGTATCGAATATGATTTTGCACACTTTAAAACTTGTTTTGGAGTTTTCTATTTTATAAAGGTCCTAAAGTCGGTGTCGATATGGCGTATCTAGTGTTGGATACGGCGTATTGAGGGTTTCTTGGAGTAGGGACCACGTTTGATATCTTCGAGAATAATTTTCCCCATATAGCTTGAATACGGCATACTGATCTTCCTTGATACGGTGTATTGGATCTTGTGGTCTTCGTGGTCTTTGGTGAGTGCAGGCACATATACGCCGTATCTTTCTTGATGGATACGGCGTATTGGTTGTCAAAA
Source organism: Tanacetum coccineum (assembly GCA_026074375.1). Classification (NCBI taxonomy): domain Eukaryota; kingdom Viridiplantae; phylum Streptophyta; class Magnoliopsida; order Asterales; family Asteraceae; genus Tanacetum; species Tanacetum coccineum. Next base: position 36,385 of record BQNB010014700.1, on the reverse strand, counting down.
CAGTAATCTTCAAAATATCTTTGTTTACGCTCCAGAATGTGTGCCTTTTAGTCAATCTTCACCAAGTACTCCATAATTACTGCAATTCTCAAATATGAACGATTAAGTAACAATTCTTTGCAATAACTATACAAAATGGGTTAATAACATGGGATAAATGATGCTATAAAATAGACGTTATTTGATGTCATCAAATATCCCCCACTTGAATCCTACTAGTCCTCAAGTAGCCTTTAGAAGTTTATAAAAATGTATCCTGAAGGATTTTTCCGTTTAAGCATTTATTTGATCTATTACAAGTACACAACCAAACACCTCACGAAATTGGAAGATGAAAACACTCAAATCACTCAACTAATCTATGTGGTAACATGTAACTAATTCGCTCAATTGCTCGGTCGTGACGAGTATTCTATCATAGGCTTGGCAAGGATACACATTTCCACCACTAGAGCTAAGGAGTAACAAGTTTATAAAGGTAAAATGGGTTTTTTGTTATAAGGCTTAGGGTTGATTACTCTAACTAATCTTTATCGATACCATATTCCAAAGACGGTGACAAAGACCACACAAACACACTAGTAAACGAACAAGATAGACATATGTGGACTGCTCACTCCACCTCGAATAAGTTAGAGTAGGACTAGTAGAGTAATATAGGGTAGAGATCTTCTAACTTTCACAAATAGTAATAAACCAACAAGGCAGCTGAGACGTGCATACATGGCCATAACGACGGAATAGACATGCATGCTCGATCACATCCTCATTCGCGTAAAACCCAGGGTTAATGATTAGGAAAGGGAATTAAATTGTTGTTAAACAAAAATTACAAAACAAATAGACTAGGTCCAAGATATAAGTTGCTAGACACTTTTTCCCGACCATTACCATGATAAAGACACAACTCTATACAAACATCTTGATCATTGATAAATAACAACATCCTAAGTTGGCGTTCCCGTAACGGTCAACTTCCCAATCATCTCATACTTTACAAACTTTTACAAGACAAGTGGCAATATCTACCACTTTATATAATACTCTACATCGTTGACTTTTAAGACGTATCAACGAATAATCGATCCTTCATATAATTCCTTCGGTCTAAGCTCTTGCGATTATCTCCAAACTTTCCTTCTCTTTTTTGTTGCGATTTTTTTAATTTTTTAATTTTTTTGCTAAACTATACCGCAAAACTCGGGGTAATTTCACCATCTTCATGATCATAATAACTCCAGATAATTCCTTCGGTAATTCTTCGTTCTTCGGATATACCAATAATTGTGTTGGTAGTAAAAATACATGAGTTTTGACTACTTTATACAAACCCATTTGCAATGTGCAAAACTCTTTCCAACCGTACCAAAGCTAGAAAATTGACACAAGACTCGGAAAATACATACTTTACACTTTAAGCAACTAGCAACTGATAAATGGACATAATCAAACAGGGTAGGCTAAGGTGTAAAGGTGTAACGAAACAGATAGTTGGTGTAATTCCTAAAGGATTAGCTCTACGGGTTATTCTAGGGGTATTTTACTCTTAAGATGAGAGTAAACAAAGGGATTATACGAGGGCTAACTAACCAATATAGTTAGTTAATAAAACAACATGTATAGGCTTTTTGGGTGTAATCTTAAAAATTTACCAATTTAGACAAGTTACTCCATCTAAATCCATAGTACTCATTATTATGGTCTCGAATAGATATACCAAGCCAAGTTCTAAAGTCTACAACATCACCGGCACACTAATATTTTTGTGGAATTTGGGTAAACATTTGGAAACGGATAAAGTTAAATCCTCACAATATCTAACAAGGGTTATTGTGTGCAGGTTATGTATCAAGTAATTTCACAAAAGTATGCTTGAAATGTTTTTAAATTTAAGCATAATTTAAGCATTTTAGTGTGAAAAATTAGGACAAGTATACATTCTAATTTCCATCCCCCACTTGAATTATACAACGTCCTTATTGTATAGATAAAACATTAAATACGAAAATTAAAAAGAATTAGAATGAGAAACTCCCCTGATGTTTTGCTCGGTAGATTCTCCATGTTGAGTTTATGAGCAAGATTGTGTGTGCGAAAGCGGGTCTGAATCCTAGCACGAACAACACATACATAGAATTCCAAATGATTGATACTTCACCAACTTTTTTGATTTCTTTGCTTTTGTAGTCCGTGAAAACTTATAGGAGAGAAAACATGCAAAATCGTATCTTGTACTCTACGGTTAATCTAAAAAAGCTAAATAAAAAACTGTACAGGAATCAATACAACCAGATCCATAAACTGTAATACCCGTATAAAAACCTAAAGAAAAAGTAATCTAAAACAGGGTCATCTTGTTGAATACGCCGTATCATATTCATGAATACGCCGTATTGACATAACTAACAATAATGTTTTAAGAAAGTACAATAAAAATAAAGGATTGATAACATCCAAACATTCCATACGCCAATGGTAATGGATCGATACGCCGTATTTGATGTTTGGGAAGACAGACCGATAAAATAAAATAATAACCGGGTTATTCTCCCAAGAACACTTTTGTTTACATGAAGTCTGTAAGTTATCTTTTCCTTCAGGTTCCTTTCATTCATCGCATGCACGCTTATGTGCCCGTGGTGAGCCATCGCTTCCATTGACAGCACTCGGATAAAATCGGGTCTTAGATTAAACTCCTTTGTAGAACCCCTTAAGCTTTTAGTACGAGTGCGAGATTCCATTCATCATGTCATCTTTACTTACCTTTAGTAATGGCGGGATCTTGTTGCATTGTTCATTAGTGTGGTGTTTAAAGCTTGGATGTGATTGCGCCATTTGGTAAGTAACTTCATCATTACCATTGTAAATGGTAATCGTTCCATCGAAGAAAAAGTAAAAAAAATAAGAAAAAAAATGGAATAGTTACAATAAAAAAACAAGAGAAAAAGAAAAAAAAAAATGATAAAAAAAGTGTGGTCGCAACATACCTACCCCGACCATTCTGATGCATAACACCCCAACGTACGCCCCTCGCCCGCCAATGTCAACCCTACCCCTGCCCCTCCCACCTCCTATTCCACCCTCCACCCTGCTATATATTCTAACCTAATTAGTAAACCCCTTTATAAACCCCCCCCCTACAAACCTCCCCCCCCACAGTCGCCTGCCAATATCGCCATATCCCTCTATGCCTTTCCTTACCCTACACACACAACAGATTCTTTATCTTTACTCCAAAAATAACATTTTCCCATTCCTTCCACACGATAACATCCATATCTCTAAAACTGCAAAATCCGTTAATAGAGACCAAGTTTCATACAAAGATAATGTATGGTCAATTAAGGCACCATACTACAGTTATTTTTCCTTGTATTCTAATTTGCCTTTATTATAGAAATTATTAAACATTTAGGACATTACATAAAACGTATCAGATGGAAAAAATTAGCGTGTAAAAATTCAAAACCTATCATGCAAGAAAACTTCAAGTTGTAAGCACAATCCATACGATCAATCATATTGTAGTCAGCAATCTCTAGATATCAAAAACTTGCTATCCTTTCATCATCATTCCTAGCTCTAAATTGTTTTCAATCCCTCACCTTCTCATTGTGTGGGTATTAAATCATCACTTGATCTCTTTAAGTACTAATGGTACAGTTAAGATTCCGTTTAGTTTCAATGTAACTCCTTAAAGGAAGGGTCTAATGCCTATTCAACACAAAGTCCTCTCCTATTAAGCCTAGCTTCTAAATCAATTCCATTCTTTCTTTAAGCTTATAGGTAGACCCTCTTAATTAACTACTACAGGTTTAACCACTTTTGAAATTATATTCTCTTTCCCTCAACTCTTAAAGTAATCTTTCCTTTAAAAACATCATCTTAAATGAGCGTATACAACAATGGTCTTCCGAGGATCAAGGGCACTTTGATATCCTCGGGCATATCAAGAATTATAAAGTCTATGGGTAAAACAAATTTACCAATACCTACTAGCACGTTTTTAACAATTCCTTTTGGATATTTCACAGTCTTATCTGCTAGTTCAACTGTTAACTTAGTGTGAGCTAATTCGCCTAATCCTAAGTTAAGGTAAGGTCGAGAGAGGCAGAACAGTTACGCTAGCTCTAAGTCAGCAAGGTCAAGTATCAAAGCAAACCTTTATTAATAAAGCAAGGTAAAGGGAAACACACCCTGGGTCTATTCTCCTTTCTAGGTATGGAATTATTGATATGTGAAGCTTCAGAGTAAGCTTTCAAGAATTGTGGTCCATATGATCCCTTATTTTCTTTATGGTAGTAACCATTCAAACGACTTGGAAACGGAATTGTTATTTGTTTTGTCTCGTACATTCTCATTACGGATATTTCTGTCATAGATACGCGTATTGGGGAGATCCCATACGCGTATACGGTAATGAATCAGCTTCAACAATATCGAGTTATCCTTTGACATGGTCTCTTGTTTAGTTTAGTGGAGCTCTCGGATAAACTTCCAAATCCTCTTTCCTTAGACCTGCTCATTTGCCCATTGGGATCTCCAAAGTTTGAAGTAATGCTCATTGGTTCCTTAGGCAGCAGCCGTTGAAAGCTCGGATCTCTTTGATCAAAATTGAGTTCCTCCTCAGTCCTTTTTCCGATTCCTCATAAATTACTCAGGTATACTGTCCCATAGATTGCCTTCGTTCTGGAACGAAGGATTCGGTTGGTCCTTTGATAAAATCCCGAGCAGTGCTTTATATCCCCTCCTTGAACAAGGTTGCAGCACCGAAATTAGTGTGTAGTAGCTTCATCAAGGGTTTTGTTCCTTCTTCCCTTGGAGTGGAAAAGTCCTTTGGTGTAATTGGACCTTACATTGTCAAGATCCACTTGACAACATAGACTTTTTCATTCACTTTCTGATTTCTCTTCGCGAGATTGTTGAGATTTGTACTTGTATTGCTGCTATTACCGGTCCAGACAGTTTCAGGTACTCCTTGCCTATGTTTACATTTGCCATTTTTGAGAGTATTCAACCATTTCTTGGATGGCGACTTTAGCGTCATCAGTAGTCTTTGATGGTATGGCTCCTCTTGAATCAAGAATTTGTCTAGTTAGAACATCCAATCCATTATAGAACAAGACTACACCTGCATCTTCGTTAAGTACTGTTTAGCACTTACAATCAAGAGTCTTGTAAAATCGTTCCCAGCTTGATAGGAGGTTTTGTCCGGTCTTGCTCGAAAAATTGTGATCCTCCTCATTTTTCGTTTGTATTACGAAGCAGGAGCAATATTTGCATAGGAAACTTAGTGCTTCAGACTTCCCAATTGTAATCAAACAATGGATTTGTTTTCTAGCCAACAACTTGCGCTCTATTAAGACAGGGGAAGGCTCTAAGCATTAACTTGGTCTATAGTAATATTGGGGATTTAGAATAAATCATGATCTCAGATTTTCATCATATGTCTATCGCCTCTTCATGATCTGAACCGCTGAAAGTGTTGGTTCGTAGTCCTTTGAGATATTGGTATTTTAGTTCAAAATTATCATTGTCCTCAATCTTAGGCCTAGCAACTCCCGATCCATAGTCAGCTTGAGTTTTGCTCATGTATTGACATAGTTTCCGCCATTGTTTAGTCCGCAACCTTTCCCTCCGAGTATTCTTCTTGGGTCAAAAATATATCAAATATCAGCGAGCTCGATTCGTCAAGAACATAGTGTCTTGAAGTGCTTTCTAAATGATCGAAATTCTCATTCCGAATCATTGAAAGGTGTAAATAGTTCCTTAATTGAACTTCTTGTCATGCACTACCTAAAACAAGGGATAAACAATCATTGATGGGCCCGGAGAAAGAAAACACAGGATTATACGGAAGTTTAATACGAAAAACAGGTTTTTATGTATCAGATGTGACTACTCGTATTCAATGGAACGGAAGTACGTAGTATTAATCCCTTTGGAATGATACGGGTATTGATAGAATGATGGTACATGCCGTACTATTGGAAGTGGATATGCGTATCGGCTTATCGAATGTATTTAGAAAAAAACAATTACATATACAAACAAATAACACACAAATATACAAGCAAATACTGCAAAATACAAATTTAGTACACTAATCTAAATTACACTAATCCTAAGGGTTAGATCTAATCTATATCTGAAAACCAAAATAATCAAATAAAAATCAGATTAATTCCATGTCCCCGCAGGCGGTGCCAAAAATTGATAGTGTCTTGTGTGGTGTAAGATTATGATTTCAAATTTTAAATTTATATTTGACACTTAACCAAAACAACACTATAACAGGCATGTAAACCCTTCGTTGGGAAAGTTTCCGTGGGTAATACGTGGCGAAACCTTGAAGTCAAGTTAAATATTTCAATTTATTAAAATACTTGGTTTTTGTAATCTCAGTTAGTCTAATATATTGCTAACCCTATGTTATCTTAAATCTAATAAAAAGGGTTTTCAGCACTGAGAGACTTTGCATACCAAGGTTTTGTGGGTGACTAAAACCAATTCAAAAACACACTTTAACCCACGCAAGCAAATAACATAAATAAAAGAGTGTCTAGCCAAATATAAGAAAAATGGTATTACCCATTATTTAATCCAATCGAGAAACGTTGGTTTGTTTATAAATGCAATGATTACTTATCTCGAGGCGGCATATCATTCTTAAGACTTAGGCGTTACTTCTTCCTAAGACCTAGACACGTAGAATCCTGTCACAATTAAACGCATCCGCATAAAGCATCCTTATTTGCTGATTATAATCTATCTTAAGGATTAAGGCAATGGTGATCTTGTTAAACCTAGCTCAAAGAGACTTTACCCACTTACTGCTTAATGGCAATTCATACACTAGTAGTCCACTTCTGAGTCCTTTCACCAATTGATTAAAACGTACTCGTTTAATACCCCGGTCACCTTATGGCTCAACTACGCTCGACAATCAAACGGTCAAAGAAAGGTCAGTATTGTTGTGATCCCAATTATACGAGACTAATATAAAATTGCAATATAGAGACAATCCTGGACTCTTAAGCCTACGCCCAACCCACACCGAAGTTGCAAGCCATTAAATATGTACGACTGGACACCAGTTAAATGAATAGGTCGCCTCCATAAAGCCTGTAAAACACGTATAAAATTGATAACCCATAAATAAGCAATTCAACGATAAATTAAGAAATCGAGATAAACAAACCAAACATTAAGATCTTCATAACAATGGCTAATACCCGAAGGTATTAACCTTCAAACGTCATAATTAATACAAAAGTAATGATTTAGCCAAGGTAAACTAATCGAGTTAACGAATGATACCAAAAACTGAACGATTACAAAAGTATAAGAAATTACACGTTGTCTCCTATGGAATGAATCGCGTAGCTCGACCTCTTTTGCCCTTTTTCTCCTCTGAAAATCGACTTTTATGATTTAGGCATCGAGAATATGATATAGCACCCTGAAAACTCATTTTTGAGTTTTCTATTTATAAGGTCTGGAGTCGGTGTCGATACGGCGTATCCAAGGTCTTAGATACGGCCTATTGGGGGTTTCTTGGAGTAGGGACCACGTTTGATATCTTCTAGAATATTTTATTCCCATATAACTTGAATACAACGTATTGGTATTCTTTGATACGGTGTATTGGATCTTGTGGTCTTCGTCGTCTTTGGTGAGTGCAGGCACAGATACATCGTATCTTCCTGGATGGATACGGCGTATTGGTCGTCAGAACAGTAATCTTCAAAATAAGCTTTCGTTTAAGCTCCAGAATGCGTGCCTTTTAGTTAATCTTCACCAAGTACTCCATAATTACTGCAATTCTCAAATATAAACGATTAAGTAACAATTCTTTGCAATAATTATACAAAATGGGTTAATTATATGGGATAAATGAAGCTATAAAATAGACGTTATTTGATGTCATCAACCATTCTTGCTTTAATTGGGTTACGACGTAACTCATGTGGGGTAGTTACGCCGTAACTGGCCTTGAGAACCTTTATTTGCTTGTTTTCCATGTCTAAATCATGCGTCTCTTGCTCCAATGCTTCTATTCTTCCTGTAAACGAAATATGAAGTGATTAAGTATCATTTTTAGGCATTTAGACAATAATTACAAGCATTTTCATAGGGATTTTGATACTAAAAGTATTAACTATTTAATGTTATCATGTAGCCAAGAACACCTCGAAGGTAATGTTCTTGACCAATGGATCCCCGTCTTAGAACAAGGAGGAGCAACAATCTAGGGGGAGCATGTGTCAAGAAATGTACTCTCTACCTGCACATAGATATCAACCTTTAAGATAAAGCCCAATATCCTGCCTTTTTTATTTGACAAAGGGGGAGAAGGAAAGCAAAGAGCTAGAGCTTACGGGGGAGAAGATAAGGGAGAAAATAAGCTACTAATGCTTGGTGAAGACCAAGTTTGAGCTTCACCAAATTACAAGGCCAAGATCAAGACGCAAGCTACATCAACGACGTTCTTTATATTCGCTATGTTTGTAATTTTAATTTGCTTTCGAAATTATATTTGTCATCAACAAAAAGGGGGAGATTGTTGGTGCAACATGGACTAGGATCTCCTTTATGTTTTAATGATGTCAAATAAATGTTCACAACACTTAAAATAACAAATGATAGCCAAAATCCGGAAAACCAAAAATGTGAATCTGGCGCGCTGGTCACGCGTCAGCACGTTGCAAGTGCGCCACTCACGAATTCTGTTTTTACCGATTTTGTTTTGTCGCCTTTACTCTTACCCAACACATGTGGAAACTTCAATAAAGGTATGTACATGATATATGAGCATTTGCCGAAACTTATTTCTAAACCTAGTATGAACATTCTTTCAACATACCATCAAACAAAAGTATTCATTTGACCTTAATCTGGATTTACATTGCTCCTAATCACGTAACGAGTTTTACTCCCTTATTGGTCAAACTAAGTCAAAGGTCACTTTGCGTAAACGCATCCTTTCTCATTATGAGATATGCTTTAATTGAGATACAAAGCACTTACCTTGTTTGCATCAAGATGACTAGTGATCAAATCCATTATTGATTATTATGGATTAAGTCCAAGTGACTAATTAAGTTTGTGGTATTTGGAGGTTAATCATACTTTTAGTTTTCTTACCTCCTTACTTATAAATGATTCACAAACTCATACATGTATTCCTCACATGTCCTCCCACACAATCCACTCTCTTCTAAACATCCTACTAATCATTTTTTTAATCCTTTCTACCTAACAAATGATTACATCTTCCTCACACTTTATACACTCATTTCCTAAACCATCTTATAATCACATGTGCCCATCTCTTTTCTCTCTTTATGGCAATGTAATTATTAAAATATAATCAATCCTTTGATTATTCTCTTCTTTATTTTCAACACCATATCCAAGCTTAAACCTTCTCTATATAAACCTTCCCTAAATAATACCCAAATAGGATAACCCACATTCCATTACACCGTGGGGGGGGGTGGGGGGGGGGGGCGGGCAGGGCGGAGGGGATAACTCACATTCCATTACATCCATTATAGACCGCACATTTGTTACTGTTGTCCCCCTAACATTCCAATATAGGTTCATTTCTATCACATCAAAACATTATCCATCACAATTCCAACTATCAAATCTCTTTTCTTCATCTTACCAAAAAATACACTTACCATATGAATATTCAAAGTTACAACACACAAGATACGACTTTCTCTACACATTACATAGCCTCATAAGTTTGAATCAAATATACAATCATACACCAACTTCTCCTATAACACTTCATCAATCTCCCTAACACACTTTGCCATCGTCACCATCTCATCTCAGACCATATCATTTTGCGAATGTATACTATAGCTCCAAAACCATCACTCTCAGTCAATCCAACCCATTACTACTCATCCATCCTTTTCCCCACTGTTTAAAATACAATTCAATTTTGCAATATGGCAAGTCTTAGGCCTCTAAAACATCACAATCATGCCCAACATCATCTTATCGCATCTCTTTAACCCTTATGTCTAATTGCTTGAATTTGGATTTCAAACTATCCCTCCAACATCCACACTTGCTCTCCAAGTTGAGAATATTCTTTTGGCATATTTATTTCTATCCTAATTATGCCAACTCATCAACCTAACCATGGTTAGTTTCCAACTAAACCAATTAAATGTAAGGAATACCAAAACATAACCCTTTGTCCAATTACTTTCCCTTCTCTTTTTATATTGGACAAAACATTCCCCAAATCTTCTTTTCGAAAATTACATTCACAAAAAAATCGTTTTTTTATCAAATGTCATATTTGCGAGTTGGTGAGTAAGGAATATGGTAAGGTCAAAAAGCGTGAAATACAATACTGGGGTTTTAACAAGACGGTGTATTAAAAAACCAAAAACCCAAAAAATGGATTCGGGCTCTGGCGTGCTGGCCACATGCTACACATACCAGTGCGCCACTTGCGAACTTACAATTTCCAAGTTTAGGTTTATTTGGCCCTATAGAAAACCCCCATCCTAGGGCTCCTTGTATTCCTCACACCTCTTGCCATTATTGATCTTCCTGCATTTTCTCCTCTCTTATCCTCTAAGTTTAACACCTCTTGTGTTCTTAATCTTATCTTCTATCATTCTATTAAAGAACGCATCTCTGTAAGAGAGACACACAAGTACCTAATCCACACTTGTGTTATAAGTTGAGGGTCTTCTTTCTCATACCATTTCTTTTAGAATCGAGTCTTTAGGTTAGGTTATGACTTGATTTGAACAATCAACTTTTCATTCAATTTGGTTTTAAGCAGGAAGTTTTTTTATCTTGTGATCAAGCCTTAGATCATATGGTGGATAAAGATTGGGTTGGGATAGCTATATAATGGAAAGTTGCTTAGCGGTCCTAAGTTGATCTAAGTGATCCTAGAGGTTAAGTCGAATCACGAGTTCTTAGAGGTGGATTCCGAGGGCGGAATACCATAGGGAGTAGTTATTCTTAGGTTGAGGCTACACGATCTATGAATATCGGTGGAAGCAAAGTTTTTGTAATACGGTTCTTAATTGCGTCCACCATAAGAGGATTATACTAAGTAATAGTATATGTGCACGTGGATACGCAAGCTGGCGACGTACGTGATGTATAAACCCCCCATCCTGAAACCCAGTATAATCGTCAGGGGGGGGTGACTCTTTCTCTCTCCATCTCTATCCTACTTATTGTCTTCATCACACAAGTAGATCACTGCTACCACTTTCCGGTTATTTGTGACATGAAGTTTTAGAAACTTTGAAAAAGTCAAGATAACCGTATTCGCCCCCCTCCACGGTTCTACACCTTCTAATCTAAGTGACTAATCTAATGTAAGCAGTGATACGGTCTACCCCACAATCGAGATGATGGTCCCATCTCGAGTGACCTATTAGAATACCTTTAAACTATTTTCGCCTAATCACTAGCCTAATAGGTGTGTCTACACTAGCCTTAGAGCACTACAAAACGCAACTTCAAATCTATACTTCCACCTCATTACACATCCATTACTAACCAAAATGTCTAAACAAAATACTCCCCGCAACACAAACCGTTAACGCAACACAGAACAACCCGGAGACACACCACCGACAAATCGAAAAGACCATTCAGGTCTCCAAAAAACCCACACCGCAAAGAGACCACACAGCAAACATATCAAAAAGTAGGTAGCGGAACTCAAGGCTGCGGAGCTGAAAGAATCGACATGGAAAAGCGTCAAAACGAGACAAAAAACTTATATAATTACGACTAATCGATCGAAGAGTTGGAAGACGGTACTTCAGGGCGGGCCTATTATGTTAGAGTTAGAACCTCAAAACAAACACAAGGGCAGAACACAAAACAAATTGGTTAATCTTGATGTGACCCTGAATCCATTTCAATCAAATCCAATGGTTCATATTCATTCATTTAAAGGTATATAATTTACAAAAAAAACCCACCCACCTCTCATTTAATATTTCTCTCTCTCTCTCTCTCTCTTCTCACTCACTCTCTACTCATACAGTCTCGCTCATCTCATCTCTATCCTCAAAACACACACCACCACACACACACACACCTGCCGGGTGACAAAAAAACCCATCCACCCGTCGAAACCCTAACAACCGTCGCCGAAATTATTCAGAAGCTCCAAATCCATCGCGACTCCACCGCAACACCTCCAAAACACCACCGCAACACCTCCAAATCCATCGCGACTCCATCGCAGTAACGCCAGCGACATCGAAACCCTAACAACCACGCCGAATTTATTCAAAGCCAACAAAACATCGTAAATACAACCGTAAATCACCATACAATAACCGCATCACGCGAAAATAATGAAGAAAAGTAAAAAACAAACACGAACGACTCAAAACAAAGAAGAAGTTACAGTAAAAAATCATCATGTGATATGTTGTGGAAGACGATTGCAGATCAGATACTATATTGAAGACAAAGTTACAGGTAAAAATTTGCCATAATGAATACATGCATATTCGTAGTGTTATAAAAATTGTGGTTTAATTTGTATTGATACTAGTGAATCTCATGAGAATTCACATAGTAGAATCACAATGATATTCACGTAGTAGTTGAATCTCATGTGATTCACTAATATCAAACACATATATAAAAAAGACTTGGATGAAGAACAAACATTCATCAGACTTTGTTTGATACTAGTGAATCACATGAGATTTTTGTGAAATCACATGAGATTTTGATACTAGTGAATCACATGAGATTTGTATGGAATCAGATTGCGATACTGATTTGCTAATTTTTGTTCCGATACTAAGTGAATTCATATGAGATATTTCTAGTGGAATCACGTGGAGATTTGAGAAAATCACAGAGATTTTTCAACAAAATCACTTGAGATTTTGGCACAAAATCACTTTCTGAGATTTTTTTGGGATCCCTTGTAATTCTCTACTGGAATCGTCTGTGAGATTCTTGATATCTAATGTGATGCAGTGTATAATATTTATGAATCTAATGTCATTATGTTTTTTTATACACAGAATGTATGAGAACACCAAGACCTACTTTATACTAGCAGAATGAGACACCTAGTGGATCAATTTATTGGGAGCCTCATGTAGAAGGAATTCCTATACTAGTTGAAGGGACCTCTATGATACAATAGACTGAGCAATTAGATCTGTATACGAAATCATGCGGGACAGAGCTGGTTTTTGAAGTTAAAAAAGGAGGGAAAAGGTTAACAAAATTAGAAGCGGTTCAACATAAATATGTCATGTGTAACAAAGAAGGTGTTCCAAAAGGTATTGATATTGACACACTTGATCCTGAATATAACAAACAAAAAAGGAATACAACAACTCCTATAACATTATTGCAACGCTCGTATAAAATTAGTTATGGATATTGTTTCTCTTTGTCTGCAAAAATCAATTTAGATGGAATTAAAACCACAACACAATCACATGCCTTATTCCAACCAGAAGTGTACAAACATTTTACAAAGTAACAAAAAGAAAAGACTGAATCAAATTAGAAAAATGTTTAGTATGTCAAAGCAGCAACAAATAAAATTGGTGCAAACACGATGCACAAGACATCTAGTAGAAGTAGCATGAAAAGCCGGGCTATAGAATATGTTCATGAGACGACCACATGATTTCTAAGAATCTTCAAAAGGTATGTTAATCATTTTATAGGTGAAAAGTGACGACACAAATGCTTATAAACACAAACTGAAAACAGAAAAAAGTTATGTGCCTGAACTATACATTTCAGTATAAGGTAGAAAAACTCAGAGTTGAGGTTTGCCAAAGGTGATTTGGGCTGATGAAGTGCCAAAATGTAACTACAAAAGTTTAGAGAGACATGGTATCTTTGATTACAATCTAACCTTCAACAGCAACAAGTAAGTGACTTCACTGTGTTTGCCTTTCATAATTATGCTTATTTGGAATCCAAAGAGATTCCTTTTGAATCTCTTGTTGAGTACCCTACCTTGAATCTGTATGAGGATTTCTACTGAAATCTCAAGTGATTCTTTCTATTCCTCACAAGTACTAACAAATTGATTTATATATAGGTACAAACATGAAGTTTTGACCACTCTTCATTGGCATCGATAATCACGCGGAAAATGTGTCACTCTTGTTTCGGAGAATGCTTTTACATGAAGATAACAACAATCATACACGTGGGAGTGCTAACGGCATTCCAAAGAACCGCTTTTCTTAAAAAGAACCAACCATATCCGACTAGACTGATCAAGAAGAGCCATGAAGAGAGAGCTATCGAAGCCGTTTTTAATGGAAAGCCAAACACAAACTGTGCTATGAGCGATCATTATAGCAAAAAATACTCATCCAAGTATTACTTTATTCAAACATAACTAATATACACCAGAATCTCATGATGAATGTGTTTGCAATCCACAAGAGGATTATACTATATGGATCTCAAGTGATTCAAAAATTGAGATTCGTATTTCTCTCTGAATCTCAAATAGATTCCATGTGAATCTCAATGATCTCGTATGAATCTCATAGTGATTTCTCAGGAATCTCATGTGATTCATATTGCACCAATTATTTCATGCCAATTTTGTACATCTCCTGTGAATTAAACAACTAACTCTTTTTAAGCCAAAACAGATTTGTCACAGAAATATACAAGGAAACGAGATTCAAAGAAACGTTTCGATCTAAGATCGCGCGTGTGGAATATGTACATATGAACCATTGGTAGTTTGAAGAGAAATGGCTCAATTGATTTAAGATTTTGTTTGCAAAGTACACAACACATTGGTCGAAAAGAAATCTGTTTTATTCTTCGAGAAATAATGGATTCCAGCTTATTTTATTACGTCTCCATTATAGGATTGACATGAAGGACCGACTTCAAGGTCTGAACGTGAAAACTCGTTCTTCAAAAGTTATCACAAGCCCTGGGCAAACGCTTGTTATTTCATGATGCATATGAATCAGCAATGGAAGGCAAAGGCCAAGAGTTAATATACTTCAAAACAATATGCGCTCAAGGTATTACACAATTAAGATAATTGAAGCTTCCATGCAGCATGAGTATACACTAGGCCGATGTTTTTTTATTGTTCAAGACGAAATAAATGAAGGTTTCTTGGAATGTAACGATTTTCAGGTATTAAATCTAGATGAAGTTGTGAAACTGTCATTATTAGAAGACAAGAACCGAATGAATAATAAATCTCTTCTATTTCACAAAACGACAGGAAAAAAAGGGAAAAGAACAAAGAGAAGAAAACAAGGAATCCGTGGGGGAGAAACAGCGAAAGACATAATAGTAGGTAAGTCATTAATTTTTTTTTATAAAGACTTTAAATGCATCTCATAATTATATGGAATCTCAAGTGATTCATATTGAAATCTCAGGTGATTTCTATGAACCTCAGAATGATTTATCCATGTGGAATCTCAATAGATTCATATTGAATCTCATTGGATTTCTTTGAAGGATCTCATGTATCATATTGACCAATTAACTGCCTATTTGTCTAATCTCGTACTGTAGTTTAAAAAATACAATTCTTATACTTGATGTTTTACTTGTGAGAAGTATACGAACATATTAGAAGATGGTGTTGGTGGTATAGTTACATGTAGAAATTTCTCCGATAACGGGTTTTTTATGTCGACATATATATGTGTAGTTCAAGAAATCCGTAGAGCACATAAATAGGTATTCTAAATGCAAATACATTTTGAGGCGCTCTGACAAGGACATAATACCTCCCGACCTGAGAAGCGCAAAAAAAACAGATATGGGGGACAAAAATTTAAACAATTGAAAAAGACTACAAATAGAGGCAATTTTTTGTGATGATACTTATAATTCTTGGCTTCTTAAAACAAAGATGAAGAAAAGATGGGCACCTAAGTAGAACCACTTGAAGAAACTCTTGGATTAAGTGAAAGTCGATATGCCGACCCCCCCCTTCAAGAGATACATGGCCGATGTAATGTTGGTTTTTTCTATCTTCAAATAACAAAACCACGATCAAATTGGTGTGAAAACTCCAACAAAAGCTTGCGAAACAAACAGGAGACACATTTGAGAAGAAAGGAGAATTTTAAAGAGTGAACGAGAAAAAGCACTTACATTGCAAAGAAAAAAGTAGCCTTGTGGGTTTTCGTGAAGAGATGACAAAACCATGCACATACCAAAACAACTTGTTCACGTGAACACCAAAAGGCAAGGATAAAAAAGAAAGGCGACACCAAGTCCAAACGAGTTATGCTATGATAACTTTTTAGTTACTTGAATATTTTTAGTTCTTGTTCAAATACTTCTGGAATCATATTTTAGTTACTTAAATATTTGAATAATTGTTCTTTACTTGATTTCTATGTTTACTTGTATATTTGTGATTGATTCAAACTGATTGCAAGCCTCAATCACATGCGCGTGATTCTCTAGAATCTCTGTGTATCTAGAGGATTTCTTGATGATTACTCAAATCACAAAGGGGATTCTGTTAGACGTTGTAATATACTTAAGTACAATGTGATTGATATTACTTATTATTTTAGTTAGTACAAAATCAATTGTAATTTCCTCAAATCACAAGGCGATTCGTTAAGACATGTTTACAGGATTCCTAGTCAGACATTTTATTTTTTTATATTAAAATGCATAAGAAAATAAGACTCACAGGGGATATCCCTGTTAGAATCCCTTTTGATTCAAGTTGAACCAATAAGGGATTCTGTTAGAATCTCATGTGATATAAAAATCAAGAAATCATAGACTCCAGGGGACCAAAAAGACACTAAAATTTTGATACCAAAAACTGATCAATACAACCCATACACTTTGTTTATAAACATGACAAAATATTCTACAGTCCAACTGAAGTGCCATAAAACTAC
Organism: Tanacetum coccineum; assembly: GCA_026074375.1. Lineage (NCBI taxonomy): Eukaryota > Viridiplantae > Streptophyta > Magnoliopsida > Asterales > Asteraceae > Tanacetum > Tanacetum coccineum. The sequence continues at coordinate 19,466 of BQNB010014700.1, read as the reverse complement.
CACTCCACTTTGCAGACTATCAAAAGTAAACTATCATCTACAATATACAGGCGTAAATGAAGAACTACCATCCACAAAGCACAACGATATAAACCAGTTTAAACAATGCAAAATGGAGTATCAAAACAACTTCACAAAAGATAGGCACGTCACAAAATTATATTCTTCTACGTTGGATACTTATTTTTTTTTATCAACGTTCCTCCTGTCCTAGTCGACGAGTCACACCACTATTGCACCATCTTATGATAACCCACAATTTTATCAAATTCTCTCAGCATATCTAACATCATCTTGTTGAGCATGCAACATTAATCTCGTGTAGAAATCTTCTGGTTGTAAACATGAAGTCTTTGTGCATAAGCATTGTCACAACTGCTGTATAGACTCAACAACAAGACCACAATCCCATTTTTTAGCAGTTGGACCAAGTGTAGGATTCCATATGCGTAAGGGCATAGTGACAAATACCACAACTCGTTCCACATTTGCTTTAGTCTTCCACTTAAGCTAGGGATTGCCATGCCTTCAATCTTCCACAATCTTTTGAATCCCTTTCATGTCCATACAGCCTCAAATAACTAGCAAACAGCTTTTTCTACAGCAAAAATATAAAAAAATAAATTAAAATGTGACTACATAAAAATCTCATGTGATTCTATTATGAATCTTATGTGATTCTGTTGTGAATCTCATGAGATTCAGTTTAAATGAAGTAAAATACTTATAAATAAATATCGCATGCTGTTTAAATTTTGAATCATAAGTTGCTCCAGAGTCACTGTTATCAAGTATATGTCCATTGATGTTATATATGAAATGCAGAACACTAACAACATAAACACACCTACCAGAGAAGCAAATTGGAAAAAAGGCCCGCATGTTTAAAAAAGAATAAACATTCTAGGATTCAAAGTTAAAAATAAGAATTATGGAATAAGTAAAAATAAAAAACATATTTAAATGCACCATACAGTTTGAACATCTTCCTGTGATTTCTGTTTGAATCTCCAATGAGATTCTGTTTTGAATCTCATGTGATTCTGGTTGAATCTCAATATTAAAAAATATAAAAATTATGAATAAGTGAAAATTCAAAAAAAAGAAGCTATTTTTACAATCAAATGCCACTTAGAGCCAAGCCCATCAACATTCTCCTTAAACGCATGGGACTGAAACTTCTACTAAGCAAAACTTTTTCCATTTGTGTTCTTCATAGGTAAAAATAGGTCCCAATCAAACATGACTTTGATCTGTATACAATAAGTAAAAAATTGTTTATGAACTATAAATAATTGTACTCAAGTAACAATACGATTTATTTAAGAACACTACTACAATACAGCCCTTTGGGAAAAAAAAGCCTTGATAAAGATCCATCATATTCTAAAACGATCTTCTAGTTAAAATCTCAAGCCTAACAATCAACTACATTCGCGTCAATATACAAGCCCGGTGATAATGTTTCCATGTTCAATCGAATTCCAAGTACTTTTTCCTCACCAGAAGTTGTTTCAAACACAGTTTCACTATACAAAAGCATAAAAAAATGATGAACACATGCAAGATAATTGACTTATACTAACATAATCACATGAGCTTTAAAAACATCACATGAGATTAAAACAGAATCTCATGAGATTCAAACTGAATCACATGAGATTCTAGCATAAACACATGAATTCTAAAGGAAATCTCTTGTGATTCATATTTGAAGTGGCTGCCTTATATAAAAAAATAAACATGTAAACTTACATCTTGTCGTGCTGCATCGCGAACAAACTGGTTCCGATCATAAACTCAGTCCTATTAATTTTGGTAAAACCTTTGTCTTTTTGTTCATATAAGGAGAATATGAGGCGGATACGAAATGTTTTCACACACCATTCGTTATTAGGACTCACGGCTTGAGCTTAGTGAATGACGTGTAACTAATACTTTTTGTGGAGTAATTCTGTATGCCTTCATTTATTTCTCCGCATATCTTCAGCAACTTACTGCATCCAGCGCATCACCGCTACAGAAAAAAAAGATTTATTTTAAAACAAAAAAAGAAATCAATGCTGAAAAGAAATAAAGTGGGATTTATGTCAGCATTATTACATATAGATATTCAATCAACTACACAGTCAATCTGTCTAAAACAAAATTTGAATTTGCATCTATCCACTGACTGAAAGACTTAGGTGTACAACGTGAAATTCACATCTATTCTTCAAACAACATTTTCTTTTGTCGTTGCATCAAACTTCTTTGTCATATGTCATATTCAACTTCTCTTTTGTCGATGAATCAACTCTCTTATGTCGTGTTAGCAGTCACTTGTTTTCTCAATAGACTTACAACTCCATCCGTATCATACCCATTAACCAGCATCATATACTTCATGACATCTCCCATTGCGCCATCACCCCTAACATCAACCATCATTTCTAAGATCCAGCATTGACACACACATCATACCGATCACATCACTTCACCCCTAGCATCATCATCCCGACAGTACCACAGTCATCCCACAATTACCTTGCCCCATCATCATCATCCCCATCACACCATCTATAGAATAATCATAATACCAGACATCAAATAGAAATAGGATCTTTAAAACACTTGAACATACTTTTCTTAAAGTTCAAACACGAACGATTTCCATCACCATGATATACATGATTTAGCTTTCCTCAAATACATCTTCTAGATGAACTCTTCAGAACAAATAGAAAACAAGCTATTTCTCAGCTCTTTTAAAAAACAAATCCTGTATTTAATCAAAACTGCAAGAAACAATATCATAACTGATAAATATAACGGAGATTAAAGTTTGAATCTCATGAGATTCAAAGTGAATCACATGAGATTTTTGTGGAATCACATAAGATTAAAGTTTGAATCTCATGAGATTCAAAGTGAATCACATGAGATCAGACAGGATCTCATGAGATTAATGTTTGAATCTCATGTGATTCATGATTGAAGGCAGTCTAAAACACATACCTCTTTCTCGAAATTTTCCACAGAACCGATAAAACCTTCTGCTTCTTTCACCTTAGTTTCGGTCCAGTCAGAATTAAGATCTAAGAGCCCGACCACATGCTCTTTAAGTTCCAGCTCTTGCCTTTGTCTCATCAAGTATGTTGACCAATTTCTGATAGCCGGACGTGTGCGAACAACAAGAAATCTATCAAACTTGGTCGAATCTAAATACAACAGCTGTTAAGAAAAGGAAAAAAAGAAAAATTAGCTGAATTTAGAAACATGAAAAAGATCATTTAGTGGAATTTAGAAACTTACAATAAGGAATGTTAATGGACCAAGGTAATGATTAGTTCCTGACGGGAGTTTACTGTCTCGAAGACAGTCATAAATATATCCGCACCAATCGATATCTGAGATTACAGAATCTTCACGGAGGCGTTTGACCACATCCAAACATATCTGCCCCTTCAACCCGTCAGCCTTACCCATCGTATTCGTAAACAACGTAAGAAAGTTAACTTTGAAAAGAAAGTCAATTTCTTTAGCAGCAACCAACTTCCGAGCAATATCATTAACTCGGAGATCCCTCAATTCTAAAGGATGAAATTGACCAACCCACAACTTTACAAACTCATGGTCAGCTTCTCTTTCATCCAAGTCAAACAATGAGTAACCGCCAACAGGAACACCTAACATATCATGAATTTTCTGACGGGTTACCTCAATTTTATCACCAGTATCCAAGCTCAACATGTAATTTTCGAACTTGGACACAACAAACCATCCCAACTTCGATGGGAGTTGGTCTATGGAAACATTGTGTAGAGAACTAAAACCTATATCTCGTTTAGGCTTGAATTCTGATTTGAATGAAGCAAAGATATTTTTGATAATCTATATCTACTAAATAAAAGCAACAATTAAAATTGAACAATTAAAGGCAATTAAACAATTAAACAAATACGGGAAACAAATAAAACACGACGATTAAGCAAATAGACTAGAATTAAACCCTAAGATTGCAAACTAATTTTCTACACCTAAATTAGGATAAAAGAAAATTTTAAGAAAAATAAAAATATTTTTTTAGATTATTTTTGAATTTTTATCAATTAAAAACTATTTAATTCTAATTAAATCCTAAAAATAAAAAAAATAGAAAATAATTGAAATTATATTTTTCCTAAGTAAAATAAGTAAAAAGAAAATTTTAGAAAAAGGAATTACTATTTTTGGCTTTTTAGATTAAAAGATATGATTTTTCTAAAATTTAAACTAATTAAAAACTATAAAAATAATAAAACTATTAAAAATAAAATCCTAAAATTTTTATAAAAATTACACTAAATAAAGAAAATATGCAGAAATTTAATAAAAATAAAAGCCCTAATTTTTACTTTTTATTTAAACCTTAATTAAACTAATTAAAAGCTAAACCCTAATTACTAATAAAACTAATTAACACTAATTAATTAATTAACTAGGGACTAATGGTGTTAATCCTTGAAGGACTAACAGTGCAATTACACTATCTGACAAAGGATCAACTAAGTTAACAAGCAAATATCAAAAATTACAAAACCTACCCTGAAAACTAACCCGATTTCAAACTAAGTCCATTTTAGGCTTAAAAATAAGTTGAAAATAAAAAGTGCTTTTCAGCAAAAACTTAAAGAAGCAAAATTATAAAATAAGCTGGGGAGAACAACTTTAACAAAAGCACTATGGTCTGAAACCCACTAATAAGCTCTTAAACAGCTTATTTATAAGCTGTTCTCAGAAAGTTGGTGTTTGGGCTTATTTTTACTTAAACAGCTATATTAAGCTCAAATTAAGCTCAATTTTAAAAACAAAAGAAGTCCTAGGTAGCTTATAATGTGTATTACCTAGAAATGAAAAGCTAATTTTCCTAGAAACAATTTTAACCAACTGAAATTGATGATGAAAATGCTGAACTCAGGAAATGACTTAAAAAGTTTAAAAGTAAAATAAGCTCAAATGCTCAAAAAACTAATTCAGAAGCTAAATTTTTGAAGATAACCTAACTATTAATCCCTAATGACAACCTACTATTCAGATTTTCTAATTAACAACAAATCTAAGCACTTAAGAAGAACCTAACTAAACTGCTTATTTTTGGTCTGTTTTGGTTTTTTATGACTTTTTGACAGCAAATTAAGCTAACCAATTAAGCTGGAAATGTAAAATAAGCTAAGACTTAACTAAAGCTACTAGAAAACTAAAATATATATAAAATTGAGCCTCTAATTCCTACATTTACTAACTTGAATTGAAGCTTAAATATCAGCAGCTCTAACTGATTTAGTGCTGCTGATGCAATTGGCAAACCAAGCACATACTTGTGCAGGCACCCCTAAAGGTTACTACTACTTTTAACACACTTATTGTAAGTGTGCAAACCAAGAACAAGCAAGATCTAAACCCTTGAAGGCTTAGATCCAATATTCACTAGCTAAAAGAAAGGTAGAAAGTGCCCTGGTGCTGAAAAGATAAAATAAGCCCAAACTTATTGATTTTTGCAAACTAACCTTTAAAATTGCTTTTCCTAATGATTATAAGGTAGAATGAAACTGACTCAACCAAATTCAAGAGCTCACTTTGACTTTTTGAGGTCAAAGTAGCTAAATCCAAACACTCCTTTCAAACTTTGACAGTTTTGATAAAAGCTTTTAAAATGAAAACTAATGATTAAAACTTATTGACTAGATGTTAAAAAACTTATATCTACCATATTAAACATGAGTCAACAACTGATTAAGCTAGAAACAAAGATCTATACTATTTCACTAATATTTTTGGTTTTTTAAGGCTTAAGACAGAAATGAGAACTTATCTAAGATCTAACTAGACTAAACTAAAAATAGATATTTAAAATGCAAAATAAGATTGAACTTAACTCAATTAAGCAACAAAAGAGCAGATAAGCACTATGATTAAGCAATAAGCAACTTAAGCAATTATTTAAAACTAGAATTTAAAGGAACAAGGAATTTTAAAGAGAACTTACAATTGGCCTAGCTAAACAAGGCTCAATGGCTCTTAGAGCTTTGCTACAAGCTCTCCTAGCTTATAAATAAGCTAGGAGTAAAGTCCTTGGAGATCCTTCCTTTTTAGATCTCCCTTCCAAAAGTTCATAAGTCCAATATGCATAGGTAATAAGATTTTAAGCTGATTTTAAGGCTTAGGTATGATTAAAGTTTAATTTAGCTCAATAATAAGCTTATAAACTTATTAGAGCTTATGAGAGCTTATAGTAGCTTAACATTTAATAAGAAAAGAGAAGGCTTATTAAAACAAGAGCTTAAGAGAGATTAAAAAAAACTGAATTATCATTAATCATAAAACTTGTTACAATGCTTAAAAGGAAAAATTACAAGGTTTAAAGGAAATTTAAGCTAAATTAAAAAAAACTACTAAAAATCTACTATATGCTAACTAACTCCTGTGTGTGTGATGGTGAGGCCTTTTATAGGCTGAAGAGAAGTTTCTAGGTCCAAACTTGTTGCTCATGCCTTAAGCAATCATCACCCTTCATTCCATTAATCATTTGATCATTAATATGAGCCGTTGGATCACAAGGTAGTCACACGGATTGCCAAGCTGGCAATCCTTGATGTGACACCTTTGTGCTACTTATGTGAGAGCTAGTAGTGTAAAACCAATCTTCATTTGTGCTTCCTTGCCTGCCAACGTGGCCATCTATCTTGAGTGAGCTAATTAGGGCCTTGATAAGACGGTTGTGTCCTTGCCATTGTGATGTAGAGCTTCTGAATTGACCAATCAAGCCCTTAATTTGGATTTGCCCTCTCTTTTATCCAAGGTTAAAACAGGAGGACGACGATGAATAGTAACCACTACTCGCGCCCTTTTTAAACTGTAAATGGGTAAACATCGGTTTGAACTATGGCGTATTGACAGAACTAGTCCTCCTCTTTGTTATCTCAAAGTATAGTGTAAAACGAGTTTGAGAAATGGTAATAATGGTCCCTTGAGGTTTATAGAAAAGGTAAATGGGCTAAGTGCTTGGGCTCTTGGATCCGGGTGAGGGTATTTAGGGTTTTGAGGCCCATTGAGGCCCAGGGACTATTTTTGTATCTTTTGAAAAGTTAAGGGACTTATTTGGATCATTTTGGGTTTTGTCTTCTTGTGGTTGACTTCTGTTGACCATGAGTTGACTTTTCTTTGACTTTTTGACTGAGGATTGACTTTTCCTTGGCTTTGCTTCCGGCTTTTGTGCACTCTTCCGTTCTCGTGTCCGTGCTTGCCCGTTTTTAACTGTTTTCTTATGATTTATGATATATCCGTACGTGTACACACAAAACATAAATACAAGTATATTTTTGCCATTTTTTGTCTGTTTTGGATTTAATTGGGTTATTTTAGGTATTAACGGATATGTGTATTTTACACTTATCAAGGTCAATATTGAATGGGTGACCTAGCAATCCTAACGTACAGTTTCTATGCACAGTATTTGTTTCTGAAATTCTCCCGTGGGCTAATTCGACAGTATAGCTAACGTCTAGTGTAGCTGGGATGACATCAAGTAAAGCACTAAAGGTAGTCGACACAAAACTCATATCGGCACCCGAATCAAATAACATATAAGCAGAGTGATTGTTGAGAAGAAACGTACCCGTGACAAGGTTGGAATCAGGGTTAGCTTCTCCTCCTCCTAGCACATATGCTTTCCCTCTTGCTTTATTTGTCTTGTTTCCCGTCTTGTTCCTACGATTCTGATTCTTTAGCTTTGGGCAGTCACTCCTATAGTGTCCCTGCTAGGGGTGTCAAATGGGTTGACTCGACCCGACCCGAACCCGATAAGACCTTATAGGGTCGGGTTGATTCAGGTTTAACTTAGCTTATCGGGTTTATCGGGTCAACCCGACAGACCTGATAGTCTAATAGGGTCGGGTTAGGGTCTTATTGAATTTCTTATCGGGTTATCGGGTCAACCCGATAAACTCGATAAGATATAATGACATATTAACAAATTTTTATTTTTCAACAAAAACCTCTCTATTAACATACTCTGATTACTAAAAATTAAAATTAACCTTAAAGTGAAAGGATGGATACGTAAAAACAGAAGAACATGAACTGCTTATACCTTGTTTATATATGAAAATTGTAAAACCCAAAATTTGAATTTCATGTCATATTGGTAATTTTGAATATAACCTAAAGTTTAT
>BQNB010014699.1:51184-74613 GCA_026074375.1 Tanacetum coccineum | reverse complement strand
CATAGTATTCATAATCAGTGTTTCTATATAGTCAACTGTATTTATACATCTTGGCTATCATCCTTAATAGGCTGCAGAGATCTATTCTACAAGGGACTCACAAAAGGGATTTGTTATTGTATTATGAATTTTACACAATGATTACAAGAGAGTTTGAGAGGAAATAGGAAATCAAGACTAACTAGAAATGAATAACAAACAAGTATTTAAAAGGAATAGAAATGGCGGGAAATTCTGTTAGGAAGTTAGTTGTGTTCTTGGCGGGAGTTGACTTATTTGATTTTTCGTTGACTTTCTGTTTCTTCTTTTCATCTCATAACATTGCATCTTGTCCTCAAGAATCTAACACAAATTCAGGAAACCTCTTAACAATGTCTGCTAGATCCTCCCAAGTTGCATCTTCTTTAGTTTCATTACTCCATTGGATTAAACCAAACACACCGATTCGATTCTGTTGCTTAACCATTTTCCTATCCAATAGCTTAACTGGTTCAACTACTATTAAACCTTGAGCATCACATTCAGAAAAGGTACCCATGGTAATAATAGAGAACAAACATTTCTTTAGCTAAGAAACATGGAACACAGGATGAACTTTGGCATTTTTTAGTAATTACAGCTTGTATGCTACTTTACCCACCTTAGCTATCACCTGAAAAGGACCATGGAACTTGGTAGAAATCTTATGTTGTTTACCCTTCCTTATAGTAACTTGTCTATAGGGTTGAAGCTTTAAGTAAACCCAATCATTGACCGTAAATTTCCTCTTTGATCTATGCTTATCTGCTTGAGATTTCATCCTATCTTGTGGCTTTTTTTAAATTGAACTGCAACATTTCAATGGCCATTTCTCTTGCCTGCAAGGTTCTGTCCACAAGCTCAACCCTGCTATCTTTGGCTACATAAGGAATATGAAGAGATGATGGTTGTCAATTCACTGCTTCAAAAGGGGTAGTCTTAATAGCACTATAATAATTGGTATTATACCAATATTTAGCAAAGGATAACCTAGGGTCCTGTCTTTTGGACTTTCCCTAGTCATGCACCTTAGATAGCATTCCAAACACTTGTTCACTACATTTGTCTGCCCATCAGTTTATGGATGATAGGTTGTAGACATCTTAAGTTGCACTTGTAACATCTTGAATAAGGACTACAAAAACAGACTCATAAACACCTTATCCCTATCACTGACTATGGATTTTAGAAGACCATGGAGTTAGTAGATATGGTCTAAAAAGAGCTGAGCAATAGTCTTTGCAGTATAAGGATGGGTGACTGGAATAAAATGTGCATATTTACTCAATCTATCTACCACCACTAAGATAGTACTCTTTTCTTGAGACACATGCAATGCTTCCAAAAAGTCCATAAAAATATCATGCCATATTTAGGTAGGAAAGGGTAATGGCTGTAACTGACCTGGATATGAAAACAGATCAGCCTTTTTTCATTGACAAACATCACAGGTCCTAATAATTTCTTTAACCAGTTTCCTCATTCCCTTCCAATAGAAAAATGACCTAATCCTTTTTGTAGAATGCTAAGTATACTTGTTGTTGCTTATAGTTCCATCTTGTAACCCTTGGATTACTTTACTTAAAACAGGATTAGTGGTCCATAACAGTGTAACAACATCTATGAATTCAGTGGTAGTGACCTCAGATAATAGAGAAAACAATTTACCTTGGCTCTGAACTCTTGATAATGCATTGGCAACCACATTCTCTTTTCCCTTCTTGTAATCTATTTCATAGTCAAAGCTTAGTAATTTTGGAAGCCACTTAGATTGGAGTGGAGTAGTAATCCTCTAATCCAACACATATTTAAGGCTAAAATGATCTGTTATGATCTTAAAATATAGTTCAAGAAGATATTCTCTCCATTTTTATAAAGTTAATACCACAGCTAGCAACTGCTTTTCATATGCAAATAAAGATTGATGTTTAGGAGCCAATGTTCTACTAAGAAATGCTATTTGATGACCTTTTGTTGTAGTACTGCACCAATACCATAGCCAAATGCATTAGTCTCAATGATAAACTCTTCTTGGAAGTCTGGTAGTGCTAAAACTAGAGCCTCAGTCATTGCTTCTTGCGGTCTTTCAAATGCTTTCTAAGCTTCTAGATTCAATGAAATGCATTCTTCTTTAAAAGAACTATGAAAGGGTGATTGATACTGGCATATCCTTGAATAAACCTTATGTAGTATCCAGTAAGTCCCAAAAATCCCCTCAACTGATTAATATTAGTAGGTACAGGCCATGCTTTCATTGCTTGAATCTTTTTAGGATTAGTGGCCACACCCTGAGCTGAAATGATATGACCCAAGTATTCCACTCATCTTGTTCCAAACATATACTTACTTTCTTTTGCATATAATGAGTGTTCCCTCATAATCGGCAATATTTGTCTGAGATGGTAAACATGAGATGACATAAAAGGACTGTAGATCAAGATGTCATTAAGAATGGTTTGAACATTGAATTCATAAGAGACTGAAAGGTTGAGGGTGCATTGGTGAGGCCAAAAGGCATGACTACAAACTCATAGTGACTTTCGTGAGACTTGAAAGCTGTTTTATGAATGTCCTCTTCACACATTCTTATTTGATGGTACCCAGACCTTAGATCCAATTTAGAAAAAAAAACTTAAACTCTATGGAATTCATCAATTAGTTCTTCTATTACAAGAATAGGGAATTTGTCTTTAATGGTATTCTTGTTTAATTGTCTGTAATCTATACACATCCTCCAACAAACATCCAACTTTTTTACCATGACTATTGGAGAAGAAAATGGGATATGACTATGTCTCACCACATCAGTGTCTAACAGGTTATTCACCATTTGTTCAGTCACATCTTTCTGGTTAGGAGGGTATCTATATGGTCTGATGTTAACCATTGTTGAAGTATCTTTCAGAGGAATTTTATGATCACAACTTCTCTGTGGAGGTTAATCATTGGGCAGGGCATAAACATCTTCAAATTCTTGTAATAACTTGCTTAGTGCAGGGTCAAAAGGAGTGTTTAGGTTAGGTCGAGTCTGCATTAAATTCAAACTTGTAGATGGCCATAAGCAATTGATAGTTGAAAAATAATCATCACTTATGTAAGTTATTTGTTTGCTTAACTGTTTCCCACTCATCCACTGCAATTCAGTCTTTTGCCTAATCACAGCCAAACTAGCTTCCTAAAAATTAGCTAAACTAAATACATATGCTAGTGTCTTTGGTCTAAACATTCTAACATTCATTTCCATACTAGCAGTAATGAAAAGGCTAATAGATTGAGACTCAGTAATATCAACTTGGGTAAGCAATTGCTCAAACTGACTTTGATATTCTTTCATGTTAGTGCCATACCTGAGGTTTTTAAGTTATGCCAATAGATCTTCATTCATAGACTAAATTTTTTTCAAAATGCCTTCTTTATACACATCCCACACCATAGTATCTCCATGAGCCTGAATGAAATGTAAATACCAAGCCAATGCTCTGTCATACAAATGAATTAACACAATTTTAACCTTATCTTCATTATGAACATTATCTATTGCAAAAAAACTGTTTCACCCTAAAGAGCTGTTAGAAACATAATTTCACAGTCTAACAAGAGAAGCTCGGTCTTGAAGAAACAAGCATTTTATAGCTCGATAGTTAATTAATTAATTAATGTTTAATGATGTAAATGGGTTGTTATGCAAAAAGCCTGCAAAAGCCCAAAAGAAAGGCCCATAGGCCAAACCCCATTAGTGTATAAATACACTTTGTTCTTATCATTATTAGGTTAGCTAGTCATTATATTATTGTTAGGGTTTCTAGCCACCAAAAAGTTTTCTTTCAATCATCAATAAAGTCTTTATTTTCCTGCATCTTGATTCTACACATCATTGTTAAGGTTTGTATGAATGATCATGGAACCTACAATTGGTATCAAGAGCCTACAAGATTGATGAATTGATTTGGTTTGTGTTTTATTTTTTTTCTTGATTTAAAAAAAAAGGGGATTCAAAATTTTTATTGTTAGTTTTGATTCTTGATTCATAGATGGTTTATGATTAATCTAATATCATTCAAACCATCTCGTTAGCAATCAACAATCTCGTGATTTTCTTTTGTTCATCCTTTTGGTTCGAAAAGAATTAACAAAAACAAAAGGGCGTCTTGATTTTTTGTTTGTGGTTCGGATTGGAAAAAGAAGAAACAAGAGTATTACTCTTGTTTTTCGTGGTTTGGATCGTGTCATACTTACTTATTCGCGCTAATCTTACACTTTTGTAGTGAATTCTTGAAAAAGACAGGTTGTTCGAGGTGATTTTTGCAAGCAACACAAAAGTTTAGAACGAACAAGCATAAGTCTCAAGAGTCGAACGAGTAAGAAGGACTCGACAACCGAACGAGTTTTATCCTTTGAAGACCGAACAAACAAACCTTAGCTTGGACCGAATGAGCCACTATCCTTGAGTCAACCGAACAAGCTCAATAAGAAGGACAACCGATCAAGCACAACCTTTGTCAACCGATCGAGTAAAGCCTTCTACAACCGAACGAGTGTTTTCATTCAGCAACCGATCGAGTTAAACTTATTCAAGGACCGATCTAGCTGCTTTCTTCTTGAACCGAACGAGTGTTCTTGAGTTTGGATCGAACGAGTACAACTCTTCAACGATCGAACGAGTGACATACTAGTTGTAGGTCCTTATTAACAGGATCTGAATGAGCCTTAAACGACTTATAGTCCTTTGAATAAATCCAAAGATACTATGAGAGACAATGACTGTGAATATAAATATTGACGCGGAATATCAATATCTATACCAAGATGAACACAAGAACAAAATACTAAACTTGCTATTACTATTACTATTTGATTGTGAATACTCAATCAACTCATATTTTTACAATACTATTCTATGTTCCTTTTATAGGCTTAAGGAACCCTAAACGCGTTAAGAGATAATGCTTATCTCTTCCTAGATTAACGCTAATTGATAACTATTACTAAAATTACAACAGACTTAACTGTCTGGTCAAACAGTATTAACTTTAATACTGCCAGACTTAAGTTAATGCTGGCAGACTTAACTTGCTCTACCAGACTTAACTTCTATACCAACAGTACTAACTATTCAGCTATCAGTACTAACTATAACTAACAGACTTAACTTTAATACTAACAGTATTAAGTCTGTTTACAACTTTAATACTAACAGTATTAAGTCTGTTTACAATATTTTCCTAACAATCCTCCCCTAACTTGATCTTCATTCATGAACTTCAAGTTCCTTCAGAACATTCTTGATCTTTAACTACTTTAAGCTTCACCTTGGGCTTTAGAGGATTGTCTTGAACTTCTGTCTTCAAAATAATATGACTTTATGTCTTCAAATCTTGACAGCAACTAGTCTTTAACTCTTGTATCAGCAACCTTGACAATTTTGTACATCAAATCATAAAGTTTCAGTCTATTCTCATCACTTCCAGGTGTGTTAACTCCTGTGAGAGGTGAATCATTGAAAATGTAAATGGATTTGATGTCTCTTTACCAGTTAGCCATTAACTCTGGAGTAGTCAGTTCTTTGGCCACCAGAAAGGTGTATGTCCATGGTCAACTGAAAACCATTTCAACTCTCAGTACTTGAAACATTGGTGAGTTGAATACCATATGGTTTTTGGCAAACCATTACAGCCATCAACGGATTTGATATGCCTTTACCTGTAGCCGTTTGCTCAGGGCTAGTCATGCTTTAGTATAAATACTATGGTGCATAGAATACCATACAATTTTTGGTAAATTGTCAACCATAGAACGGATTTGATAGGTCTTTACCAAGCAGCCGTTTGCTCTTGGACTAGTTAGTTCTTATGTCTGTTAAACATGGTGAACCAAAGACCATTTGTTGTGTGGTGGTTAGCCAACACTCAAACCCTTTCTGCCTCTTCATGATCAGATGTGACTGAGTCATCATCATTAGAATCTTCAAATTCTTCTAACTGTTGTTTCACAAACTTGATCAGCTCCAAAGCCATAGAGCTTTCTTCTTCAGTTTCTAACTTCAATTCCAACATTTGTGAAAGCACTTCCTTGGCCAGAGGGTATCTGTTTTCTACAAACATATGAATGACAAGTCCAGTACTTGTCATGATAGTATGTACCCCTGAGGAACTGTGTAATTTCCAACTGATAAGTTTCCAATTTTGCTGTGTATCCCAAAAGTCTGCAGTATCACCTTGATTGAACATAATCATTAGATCTCCCCAAAGCATCTTGTCAAAACCTTCAGGAAGTTTGTCTTTATATTCTTCCATGACTAGTTCATAGATAACTTTCAAGTCTTCTCTGTCCAAAATTGATAGGACTCCCATCAAGGTGCGAAAGAATCTCTGATGTCCATTACTCCTTGTTACCTTATTCAGATATATATCTTCATAGATCTGGCATCAGGTTGTGGTAATTATCATGCTGAGGTTTAGTTGTAAGGAAAAATGATTGCCATTCAATAATGAATATTGTGAATTAAACTCTCCACATCAATCACTTTATCTTCATCAACGGAGCTATATGTAAGCATATCTTCAGATCAGCATCTTTCTCTTGTTGAGACCAGAGGCATCTTTCTTCTTTGCTTTTAGCTTCCTCCTTGTGACCTAACTTTCTTTTCTTTGATACTCTCTTCTCTTTAACTTCGTCATGACAGATCATCCTTCTTTTTCTTCCTCTTTATGAAATAGCTTCTCATTCACCATTTGATTGCTCTTTCATCTTCTTCAGTTCCAATAGCCACAAAAGTCTGATCTTGCTTCTTGTATCTCTCATACAAGACTTGAATCTCCTCAAATGATTTAGATTTTAACTCAGCATGCTTCTTGTTGGCAACATGTTTCAGAATAAGTGATCATGTGATTACTAAGCTGAGATATTGTTGGTGGCTTGTTTCTCTCATAGCACACTTCTTTGTTCTGGCAAGAAACTTCCTTTGGGCAGCAATTGAGCATGCAAAAACTTTGCTCTATCTCTCTATAGAATATTGCTCCCTTTCTTTCTTGTTGAAGCTTTTCCGCAGAATCTGATCTGCATTTAATCTGCTTGAATGTAATAAATACAGTTTGCAAGTGCTTCTTGTGCAGCTTCTTCTCTTGTTCTACCCAATCTTCTAGCCAGAAGTGCATCAAGATCAATTTGTCTTGTGTTATCAGCATCCATTTAGCGTGCAGTCTTTAGCTTCCTCTAAATCTGCCATAACTCTTGAAGCACCATTTGATGTCTTTGATGCTTGAACTTCAGCTTGAAGGTCCTCTCAGTCATTGGCTCCTTCCTTCTCCTTTGAACCCTTTCTGCCTCACCAGAATTACCTTACAAGCATTACTTCACCAGTATAACTTGAGCTGAAGGTGTACTATCAGATAAGTCAGCAGTAATAACTTGAGCAGTATTAACATATGAGCTTGAATCAGTTCTTCAATGAAAATTTTGGTAGGAGTTTCGAGTAGACTTTGGTTTCCTTTTGTAAATCCTTGCTACAAGAGGTGCTTGAGATAGCCTTAAACCCTCTGAAGCTACTATTTGTTAAGATTTTGTGCAGCCTCTAAGGTTGAGAAGGACTTAATTTGTCTTCTTGAGCTCCCCTGAACCCTGCTCCTTTTCAGGATAGCAAATGTATCTCCTTTATCTGATTTCAAAACTGGAGAGAACTTCTTGAATCCTACCCTCTGCATCCATTAGCTTCTTTATACCTTTTCTTCTTCCTCAACTTGTATTTGACTAGCTTTTTGACCTTTCTCTTTCAACAGCAAGAATTGCAGTTCCAAAGTCTGCTTAGTATCACTTTGCTCCTTTTCCAGGGATACTACTCTTGATTGCAACTAGGTACACATATTCCATCAATTTCTGAGTTGCACATATTCTTTCACTAGATCTAAATGCTTGATTTTCAGGCTCAATATGAAGAGGTTGGAGACTAAATGATAAGAAGATCAAATGATGGACCCTTCTGTATCAAGATATGTAAACGTGATGGAACTTGAGGAGATGGTGTAGGAGTTGGTTAGGTGTCAGGAATAGTCTCGCATCTTGGTGGGATGATGTTGATTTTTCTACAGTTGAATTGGCGAGGAGTTTAAAATGTGGTTGTATACTTGATGGTTGAGGAGTGTTAATAAGATTGAGTTATTATGGGAGGTGGTTGTACAGTTTGAATCAGTAAAGTAAGGTGGTTGTGTGGGAGGAGTTGTTGTATAGGTGGAAAGGAAGGTGAGGTGATGTGTTATTTTGTACATGAGATGATGAGGAGTTGTTACATTGAGTTGGTGTGAGCAGCACTTGTTGAGGTTGACCTGCATCAATGGTTAGCAATCTGCAGGAACAATGGTCTATGTATCCCTTGAAAACTTCTTTTCATATTTCCAAAAATCTTTTTAGTTAATGATACAGGGATAAAACGGTTTTTGTTTTCAGTTTGTACATTCAAAATCATCTGAAGAAAACGAGGGTACATTAAGAACTTTGATTTGCTTTTTAAATTTGAGATCATTCCATCAAAGAAAACGTTTTGAAAAATAAAGTCTCTCAAGTGGAAAGACAATCAAGGCAGTGGCAATGTTGCTACCAAAACTGATCCCATCCTCCCACTTTGAGCTATACATGAAGAAAGATGGATATAAGAATCTCCAGTGGGGGTAAAGTGACTTTCCAAAAGTAAAAGTTCTGTCATTTACATACCCATATTTTGCAATCCTGCAAAAATCCTTCATTTGCAACATATGTTAGGTTTGAGGAGTGTCCTCCGCTTGGTTGAAAGGCGGGGCATCCCTCCCTGAAGCATCTTCTATTGGAGTTGCCTCCTAACGACGTCTTCAGTGAAGGTTATCAAGTGGTAATCTATTGTTTGCATCAAGTTGTTGATCCCATCGCAAGGTGGCGTTCTAACAGTTTTGCAGTCTGCCAAAACTGCTTGACAAAGAATCGTAGATAGGTGGATGTGATCAGAGCATACCTCATATTGACCTCCTGAGGAAATCCACTATCTCTGTGTAACCATCACTCTCAGATGGGTTTGAGTAAGAAACCCACTTGGTTGTCTTATCCGCAATACTTAGTTGCGCCATTGCGAACGACTTGATACAAAAATACATTGAATCTTTAAAGTAAATTATACATGGTGATGTGACGTTTTGACAAATATAGGTTCGTGTTGGAGAAGTAATTTGAGCGAGTTGCTTTTAGAAAAAGATACTAGGGTAAATAGGTGAAAGGATGAAAGAGAAAATTACTTTATCCTATAATAATACCTATCAGCGTTTATAGGCGGCTACTATATCTTCACGTTATCGTTTGAATAAAATACAACATTTTATTTCAATCAGTATTAAGTGAAAGCATACCAGACATAAAAACTCGCACTACCAACTTAAAATAGTCAACCAATTACTAGAAGACTCCAATCAGACCTTAACATATTTTCAACCAGTTTTAATAAAAATACAGTAAATGTTGACCACCACAATCATTACTGAACAACCAAAATGCATCCAATTACAAGTGACACCTGGCAATTTTTTTCCCTTTCATGCCCATGATCTTGCAATCACTCTTTTCAACTCCAAGTCGTACCTGCAAAGTTTATTAAAGAAGAAAGCCAATTCATATTTAACGTATACAGCAGAATTAACCTAAATAACTACCATATTAATCCTTTAACAACCATAGATAAGTGATTAACCATTTTAACTTTTTATCACTAACAGACTAATACTAACTACCAGAAATAAAGTTACACATTTACCATAACTAACACTTAATTGACTACCAAATTAATTTTTAAACTTAGAGCTACCAGGATTAAGCTTTACTACATTAACAGAACAACCTTAATGAACTACCAAAAATAAATATTTAACCTTCTAAGAGCTACCAGGCATTAAGTCTAACTTGGACAAACTTAAACTAAAACAATCTATAAAAATATACACTTTTTCCTCCCTTCAAATGTAAGCTTATGGGTTGATCATACCAATGCTAACCACCAAATAATTGGAACCGGGTCCTCAAATGGTTTTGGTCACATCAAGTCAAGCTACATTTAATCGGTTTGAATATTCTCCACACTTATGAGTTTCTTCTCATAACAATCCTGATGAAGTGGTGTCGAATCTCCAGTTTTGGTCATGAATGATAGACAGGGTTTCTTCACAATAGCAGATTTGCTTTCAATATCACTGAGATTTTTGGTATTCATGAAGTTGAAACCATAGTCCAACAATTGATTTTGACCCACAACACTTGTCCACAGCCAATGTGCAGCAGCCACATATCAGCTTCAGTTTGTTACGTTTGGCTAAATAGTCTGTTTCTTAGCATTGCCATGAGATAAGTCTTTGACCAAGAAATTGACAACCACCTGTTTTGTGATTTCCGTCAAGTGGAACCACATAGTCACTATCAGAGAAATGCTTCAAATCAAGGGGAGAGTCCTTAGAACAATATATCCCAAGTTGGGTTTGCCCATGAGGTACTTTGTAAGATCCTCTTGACACGTGAGATGAGAACGTCTTCTTGGAGTTACATGTAAAACGTGAACCGAAAAAAATAAAAGAACAAAACACATACTGCATACATAAATCAGGTCTAGAAGCAGTTAAGTACATGAGAAACCGATCATAGATCTATACCAAGTGGACATCTACCATCAAACTCCTCATCTTCGTCAAAGGCAACTTGGTCCCACTCCATAGGAGTGATAGCAGCTTTGACATTCACAAGATCAAAACTTCTTGAGCATTCAGCTATACAAAAAAACGATACTTGTCCCAGAGAATATTAAGATGCCTTCGTTGTTCTCTTGACTGTAGACCTAAAAAAGAATGTAAGTTTCACCCAAGGGAGCTCATTTGAAATCGCTTTGCAGTCACGGCCTCAAACTCAGCACACCAAGACTAGTTGGTAGATCCCAAAAATGATATCATCAACATACACTTGAACCAACATGATTATCCTTTTTGTTTCTTCTAATGAATAAAGTCTTGTCAATAGTGCCCCTCTTGTATCCATGCTTCTCTAGGAATGTTGACAAAGTAGCATACCAAGCTCTAGGGGCTTGGTGCAATCCATACAAAGCTTTGACCACCTTGTACACCTTTGTAGGATGTTCAGGATCAACAAAACCAGGAGTTGTGAGATCATAGACCGTTCTTCACAATAAGTGCCATACAGAAAAGCACTCTTGACATCCATGATAGACTATGACCCCATAAAAATGAGCAAAGGAGGCCAAAAACACCTGATAGCTTCATTCTTGCTACAGGTGCAAAAACCTCATCATAGTCAATCCCTTCTTCTTGTCTATGACCTTGAGCCACTAGCCGTGCTTTGTTTCTGACAACTACTCCTCTCTCATCCTTCTTATTTCTGTAAACCCATTTAGTACCTATCACCTTAGCACCAGTGGGTAAATCAACCAAAACCCATACTGTTGAAGCTTGAACTGCATACAGTTCTTCTTCTGGCATATCCCTTCAACCCAGCTTTCATCTCAAGGGCTTCTGTCACTTTTCTTGGTTCAAACTGAGATAGAAGCAAGTCAAAAAAAAGACAATGTTGTTTGATCTTTATGATTGCTTCTTTAGTGAGCTTGAAAGTAACTCACTAGCATGGAGCCTCATAATTTTCTTGAGAGCTGGCTCTAGTCTGAAACAGGTGTATTGGATCTCCAAGGATTTGACTTTGAGGATGAACATTGTGAATCCTTAGAGTGGGGTTGGTTATGACATCTACCTCATCAGGGAGATTGTTGAAATCAGTAATAACCCCATCATCATCATAAGAAGCTTGTTCAAAGATACCTTCACTTGATGTTATCATAAATCCCTTATTTTCAGGCATTCATTCTTCATTGTCATCTAGAGAAGACCTCTACTTCATTTGAGCACTAGGAGAACAGCTTCCATATTGCACCAAGCTATTAACCTCCTCAAAAGGCAGTATTAAGGTAGAAACTACGCATTTTTTTTTT
Organism: Tanacetum coccineum; assembly: GCA_026074375.1. Lineage (NCBI taxonomy): Eukaryota > Viridiplantae > Streptophyta > Magnoliopsida > Asterales > Asteraceae > Tanacetum > Tanacetum coccineum. The sequence continues at coordinate 62,603 of BQNB010014699.1, read as the reverse complement.
TTGTTGTATTAACAGGATTAAGTACTGGTAAGGTACTGATGTATGAACTGGTCCAAGTGCTTCAACAGCAAGTGCATCAACTCTTCCTAAAGACTCAAATGTCATCACAGATTTTGGATATTAGCAAAAAAAAAAAAAAAAAAAAAAAAAAGGAAACAATAAATAAAAAAAAAAGAAAGAAAAAAAAAGATGGCTTCTTTGAGAGTGTCGCTCTTGTAAACATGATGTTCAGAATCAGCTGCTTTCTAGCACTAGAAGAAACCACAAGGAGTTCTTCAGCCTCTTCAGTCTGCACATCAATGTCAATGACCTCTTTTGAACCTGCAGGGTTAGCTTGATTTTGCAAAGATACAGGTATATAGTTCATAGAGTCTGTAAGATAGTCTAAGTCAAACATCCACCTATGGCCTAATCCCTGCACATTGGGTTTTTCCTCAAGAAAGTTGACATGAAGGTTTACTTCTACTCTTTTGGTTGCTAAGTTATAAACCCTAAAGGCTTTACTGTTCACTGAGTAACCAACAAGAAAACCCTCATCAGACTTTCCATCAAACTTTCCTAGTGGGCTAAGAGTATTGAGAATGGTAACATAGCACCCAAATGGTCTTATGTAGCTAATGATTGGTTTATGGCCAAACAAAAGCTCATAAGGAGTTTTGTTCTGAGGTTTGGTCACCCTTACCCTATTGAAGGTATAGCAAGCAGTATTGACTGCTTCTGCCCAAAAGTTTAGTAAAGTGTGAAATCAGCTAGCATAGACCTAACAGCCTCTATTAGGGTCCTATTCATTCTCTATGCAACCTCATTTTGCTGAGGAGTTTCTTGTCATTAATAAATTCCTGTTTTATACCCTTTTCCCACGAACTCAAGCCTAGACCGCTTTTTTAAATGTCAGTCCCATTAACTGATCTAATGATTTTTACTTTTGATTTAGTTGTTTTCTATCTTTCTTATAAAAAGTCCTACGATGCCACTTGGGTGTCATCTGTTATAGGCTGATAAAGATCGCGCTGCACAACAAACCGGACAACAGGTTCATCAGTAATCACTAGACAGTAACTTGCATGGTTGATACTCTCACAGAAGTTGGTCCAACATAAATACCATGTGCAAGGTATTAATGGGTGGGTCACATATCTATCAATCTTGCTTTTACAGGAGGCCTTGTGTTTGCTTCCCTTCTGACAAGCAACACAAGTGAGGTCAGTTTCTTTGCGAAAACTCTTGGAAGGCACCCTCTAAGATAGATTATCTTTTTACAAGTTTACATTTAAATTTTTGAAATTAAGGCTGACCTAACCTACCTGTGGCCATAATTTACTTCATATACGAAAAGAGGAGGCTGCATTAATAAACAAGTGTATCCTGTTTGAAAGAGTCAACATTTTTCATATCAAAAGTAAACAAGTTGTGTTTGCCTAGAACTTTAAGAAGAACTGATTTTCATCCAGGCATCTTAAAGTCAGAGGACACGTACAAAACATTCTTTTTCAGTAAAGAAATACATTTAGCTTTTATCACATATCTGAGCATATGGAGAATAAGTAAAATGTCCAAGTTTCTTTCCACAAAAGCCACATCATCAAAAACTAAATTTCCTAATCTAATAGTACATTTACCACTGATACTACCTTTACTTCCTCCAGAATAACCAGATCCCACTTTAGGAGAGTTTTTATTCTTGATAATCTTCAAGATGGGCCCTGTACCAGTCAGTGCCCAGAACATCCACTATTCAATAAATACCTCTATGCTCCATATGCTTCAGTGGATGATCCTGCACACACAAAAAGAGATTAGTTTCTCTTGGGGACCCAGGCCTTCATAGGCTTGGGTCTGCCTTGTGGACCTTGAGAAACATGAACATATGAATCAGGGGTTGGTCCACTATTGGTATTGGAGAGTGGTTGTTGTTTTTATCTCCAACACACCTGCTGACGTCTTAACACAGTACCCCTGTTTCCCTTAACACATATGTATTAGACTGTATCGTATTCCTTGAAAAGGTCGATTTGCAGGATGAACTTGTTTTGAAAGAATAATTATTTTTTACTGTTAAACTTCACCTGAGAAGGTTTAGGGTTTGGTTTGTTGGACATAGGTCTGTTCACTCTAGCAGTATTAATATGCACACAACCAGAATTAATATATCTCTTGCCAGTATTAACCCTAGAAGCAGCAGACTTAATTTGAGTAACAGAATTAACATACACACTACCAGAATTAACATGTTGCTTGCCAATGTTAAATCTAGAAGTACCAACTAAAATGAGTAACGCAGCATTAACATGCACACTAATCAGAATAAATATTTCCCATTACAGTATTTCCATTTACCCTACCAGTTTTAAAAGTATTGCTAGCAGTACTAAGGTTGGGTCTAACATTTACAGGTCTTGGAGTGAACTGATTTGCTTTATTTATTCTGTAGTGTTATTCCAGGCTGGGTGGTAGCTTGCTAATCATTAGTATTAACCACCCTTTTGCTCTTAAAGCAGCTTCTCTATGCCAGCTTTTTCTCATAATGTCACAAGCTTATCAATGACTAAGACTTCACACCCAAAAATAATGGTTTCCTTGACACTAAGTCCCTTTTGGATTCTTTGATTCCAAACTTCGTCTATTATTTAAAGGAATAGGTGAGGAAGTCACTGGTGTCCTAATTGGTTGCCTAGGAGGTTTTACATGCTGTGCACAACTAGGGTCAACTGTCTGTGTGGGTGTAGGCACTTTTGGTTGAGTCTTTTGGGTGGAAACAGGGTCATCATTGACTGAATGGTCAGATACAGTTCCTGGCTCCCCAACACTGTCATTGGATTGACAGGTTGAGTAGTGAGTCGAACTAACACCAGACACAGTTCCAAGATCCCCATCACTGTCATTAGATGGACAGATGGAGAAACTAATGGAGCTAGCATTAGACACTGTAGGACTAGGAGATTGAGGTTGAGGTCCATATTTGCCATACTCATACAGAGAATCATCTATGTCCTCCTGTTCCCTAGGGGTATAGTCACCACTAAGAGGATGGGGGACACCTTTATACTCTACTTGTTTAAATCTGCTGTACAGTGGGATGTCATAATATCCTGGATCTGTTTCCCTAATGCTGGCAAAAATACCTCTATTCATCTCTTCCTCATAGCTTAGGACCTCAGCATTGGATTTTATGCTATATCCTAATCCTAGCTTAACAGTTGAGCTCATCCCACAATCAATAAGCTTCCAAAGATTTTTAGAGGATGCAAACCAAGAATCAACAATTTTTTTGATAGATCCTTATCTTTGACAGCTTTTCATCTATCGTTCTATACTTTCAACTTTGGCATCTTTTTCAAAAATTTGATTACTTTGAAAAGTAATTTTTTTCATTTAAGGAAATTTGCTGTTTGTGGGAGGCTCTAAGCTGAGCTTCTACTTTCTTAAGACCTAGCTTATGGGCAGTTAAGGCAGCTTCTTGGTCACCAAATTCAGATTGCAATTCATCATACTTAGCTTTAAGAGCATTATATGAATCTAAACCAATTTAGGAGCACATGAACCTCATTATTCACAGTGAAAACCAATAGACATGATGATTTCCTCATCTGTATCTGCTCTAACCCAATTCGATTTGAACCTTCATCAAATGACCATCAAGGCTTCCTTTTCAGTTCTCACTGGTTGAAATCTTGACTCTACTTGCTTTCCCTGCCTGAGTCCATCTTTGTACCTTTAACTTGCACTCCCTAGCAAACTGCCCAGCAATTGTAGACAATTGAAACACTCAACTTCCTCTTATCTAATCCAATGCATTTTTCCATCCAATCTGACCTCAACTTCTTCTTGTAGAATTCTTTTATCTGATCAAAGTCATAAGCAAATTGCCAATTTATATCCATCTCTTCCAAAATCCAGATCTCACTTGTGATCTAAGGTCTTCATGTATCAAATCCACATCATCCGCAATTTGAGCTAGAAAGAATGGATAACTACATCACAAAGACCAAGGTATCATTTGGAGTTTGACTTCTGGAAGAGGAGTGGTATATAGAACTATAACATCCTGATTTAAGACTTTGGCTTATGCTTTCATGATGAGGCTTTAGCTTGTGATAGAAAAGCCACATTCCAGATTGTGAGGGAAGAAGCTGATGTCCTTTTGAATGTCTGAGTTGAGTTGTGGCTAGGAGGAAAGAAACAAAGAGAATGAGTGAAATTTTTGCTTAAGGAAATGAGTATGTGTGATATCTCTTTTAGTTATACATGTATTTATACATCAAGCTAGTCAATAACACTATTAAGAAAGTCATGACTTAGTGAAACATAGGGAGGTAATTAAGGAGAAAAATGGTCAAGTTTACTAGTCATGGTCTATAAGCTTAATGAGTTCTAAGTTGTACAAGTTCTTAGTTGGTAGTTTGTGTGCTCATTGTCCCTTTTGGTCTATGTGGTATCCGAAAATTAGGGGAGGGAGAGACTAGGAAAAGTCTTTGATCTTTTATGGTATATTTCTAGTGATACTTGAAGTATTATGAAGTATAGACTAAATATAACGAGTATACTTGTAAAGTGTATGTTCTAGTTGGGTTCTTTTATGCAAAATTTGGCTAACATGGTAAACATAGGTGAAGTTATATAAAACTTTGAGTGTTGGGTATAAAAATGGTTATTTGTTGAAGCGTAGATAAGTTTTGGTGGTTCCGTGAATGGCTAAATGTATTTTATCGCGAAACGTAAACACTTTACGTAACCAATAAAAATAAAATGTGCAAAGTTTAATAATTATCCTCCAAATAATTATCTAACACTTGCTTGACGTAAACCTTTAATTGTTTGATGCCCATTTACGTTGAATGACAATTTTTAGTTTACGCGATTTAACTGAACGATTAAAATTAAAAGCAAACGCGTACAAGACTAAAAATAAATAGTGAAATAAATGACGTTGTAAAATGACCTGAAACCACGAGGTGTTATAAACGTGGTCTGTGATTGTAGGTCCTTATCAACAGGATCTCAATGAGCCTTAAACGACTTATAGTCCTTTGAATAAATCCAAAGATACTATTAGAGACAATAACCGTGAATATAAATATTGACGCGGAATATCAATATCTATACCAAGATGAACACAAGAACAAAATACTAAACTTGATATTACTATTACTATTTGATTGTGAATGCTCAATCAAAATCACATGTTTACAATACTATACTACGTTCCTTTTATAAGCATAAGGAACCCTAAACGCGTTAAGAGATAATGCTTATCTCTTCCTAGATTAACGCTAAGAGATAACTATTACTATAATTACAACCAGACTTAACATTCTGACCCAGCAGTATTAACTTTAAGACTGCCAGACTTAAGTTTATGCTGGCAGACTTAACTTGCTCTACCAGACTTAACTTCTACTACTAACAGTACTAACTATTCTTATCAGTACTAACTATATCTAACAGACTTAACTTTAATACTAACAGTATTAAGTCCGTTTACAATATTTTCCTAACAATCCTCCCCTAACTTGATCTTCACACATGAACTTCAAGTTCCCTCAGAATATTCTTGATCTTTAAACACTTTAAGCTTCTTCTTGGGCTTGTTAGAGGATTGTCTTGAACTTCTGTCTTCAAAATAATAAGTCTTTATGTCTTCAAATCTTGACAGCAACTAGTCTTTAACCTTTGTATCAGCAACCTTGACAATTTTGTACATCAAAACATAAAGTTTCATACTATTCTCATCACTTCCAGGTGTGTTAACTCCTGTGAGAGGTGAATCATTGAAAATGTAAATGGATTTGATGTCTCTTTACCAGTTAGCCATTAACTCTGGAGTAGTCAGTTCTTTGGCCACCAGAAAGGTGCATGTCCATGGTCAACTGATAACCATTTCAACTCTCAGTACTTGAAACATTGGTGAGTTGAATACCATATGATTTTTGGCAAATCATTACAGCCATCAACGGATTTGATATGCCTTTACCTGTAGCCGTTAGCTCAGGGCTAGTCATGCTTTAGTATAAATACTATGGTGCATAGATTACCATACAATTTTTGGTAAATTGTCAACCATGAACGGATTTGAAAGGTCTATAACCAAGCAGTCCGTATTTGCTCTTGGACTAGTTTAGTTTCTATATGTCTGTTAACATGTGAATCCCCCTCAAAAGACCATTTGTTGTGTGGTGGTTAGCCAACACCAAACCCTTTCTTCTCTTCAATGAGTAGATGTGACCTGTCCTCATCATCATTAGAATCTTCAAATTCTTCCAATTGTTTTTCACAAAAAAAAACCTTTTTGAAAATCAGCTCCAAAGCCATAGAGCATCTTCCTCAGTTTTCTAGCTTCAATTCCAGCATTTGTGAAAAGTACTTCCTTTGTCAGGGATATATGCTTTCCACAAGCATAGATGAAAAACAAGTCCAAGTACTTGTCATGATAGTATGTACCCCTGAGGAACTATGTAGTTTCCAGCTGATAAGCTTCCAGTCTTGCTGTGTATCCCAAAAGACAGCCGTATCACCTTGATTAAACATAATCATCAGATCTCCCCAAAGCATCCTGTCAAATCCTTCAGGAAGCCTATCTTTATATTCTTCCATGACTAGCTCATAAATAACTTTCAAATCTTCTCTGTCCAAAATCGATAAAACTCCCATTAAGGTGCGAAAGAATCTCTGATGACCATTACTCCTTGTTACCTTATTCAGATATAATCTTCATCAGGTTTGGTTTGATCATATTGGAGGTTTAGTTGTAAGGAAAACAAGATACCAATTCAATAATGGGATATGAAATCAAGACCTCTCAACATCAATCACTTTGTCCTCATCAGGAGCTATAGTTAAAGCAATCTTCAGATCATCATCTTCTCTTGTGAGACCAAGAGCCATGCTTTCTCTTTTTCAGCTTTTAACTTCCTCTTGTGCCTAACTTCCTTTTCTTTGCTCCATCTTCCTCTTGAACTTCCCATGGAACAATTCCTCCTTCTTTCTTCCCTCTTTATCAGCATCTTTCACATTCATCATTTTGATTGCTCTTTCATCTTCGTCAGATCCAAAAGCCACAAAAGTCCTGATCTTGCTTCTTTGTAATCACTCATACAATACTTGAATCTCCACAAAAATGATTTAGACTTTAACTCAGCAATGCTTCTTGTTATGCGACATGTGTTCAGATAAGTTGACATCTGATTTCTAACTGAGATATAGTAGGTGGCTTTGTTTCTGAAATAGCACTCCTTTTGTTCTGCAAGAAACATCCTTTGGGCAGGTGGGGGGGGTGGGGGGGGGGGGGGGGGGGGTGGGGGGGGGGGGCAATTGTGTCATGTTAAGAACTTTCTCTTTCCTCAACAAATATTGCTCCCTTTCTTCTTGTTAGATCTTTTCTGCAAGAATCTGATCTGCATTAATCTGCTGATTGTAAGTCAAAATCAGAGCCAGTGCTTCTCTTCAGCTTCTTTCCTCTTGCTCTACTACAATCTTCTAGCCAGAATTGCATCAAATCTATTTCTTTGTGTTTTCAGCATCCATTATAGCTTGCACTCTTTAGCTTCCTCTAAATCTGCTAACCTTGAAGCTCTTGATGTCATTTGTGCTTGAACTTCAGCTTGAAGGTCCTCTTCAGTCATTGGCTCCTTTCTTTTCTCCTTTGAACCCTTTTCTGCCTCACCATTAATTAACCTCAGCAGCATTACCTTCACCATAATAATTTGAGCTGAAGTGGTACTATCAGGATAAAGTTCAGCAGTATTCACTGAGCATATTAACTTTGAGCTGATCAGGTTCTTCAATGAAAAATATTTTGGTAGGATTTTTTTGTAGACTTTGATTTTCTTTTGTAAATCTTGCTACCAAGAGGTGCTTGTGATCCCTTAAACCCTTCTGAAGCTACAATTGTTAAGATCTGTGCAGCCTCTAAGGTGGAAGGACTTATTTGTTCTTCTTGAGCCTCCCCTGAACCCTTGCTCTTTTCAGGAGTAACAAATGTATCTCCTTGATCTGTTTCAAAAGGAACTTCTTGATCCTGATCCTCTGCATCCTTAGTCCTTACTTTCCCTTCTGCCAACTGGTTTCTAGCTTTTTTGACTTCTCATCAGCTGCAAGATTGCTGTCCAGAGAGTCCTGCTTAGTTTCACTCATTTCCTTTTTCCAAAAGAATTTTACTCTTGACTCCAGCCTAGGTACAATATCCATTCAGGTTTCTAAGTGCTCACTTCTTCACTAGAATCTAAGATGCTTGATTCTCAGGTTCATGGAAGGTGTGGAGACCGTGATAAGAAGGATCAAATGATGTACCTTCTGTATCATGGAATTAAGAAGGTGGATGTAGTTGAGGAGATGGTGGAAGAGTTGGTTGAATGTCAGGAATGGTAGAGACTGGTGGAGGTGATGTTGTTTGTACAGGTTGAGTTGGAGGTGTTGTAGTTTGTACAGGTTGAGTTGGAGGTGTTGAAGCTGTTGGTTGTACAGAGTGAGTTACAGTGGGAGGTGTTGGTGTTATTTGTACTTGAGAGGATGAGGTAGCTGGTACAGACTGAGATGGTGTTGGATCAGCACTTGATTGAGGTTGACCTGCATCAATGGTTAGCATAACAGGCAACAATGGTCTATGTATCCCTTGAAAACCTCTTTTCATATTTCCAAAAATCTTTTTGGTTAATGATACAGGGACAAAAGGTATTAGTTTGTCAGTTTGAACATTCAAAATCATTTGAAGAAAACGGGGGTACATTAAAAACTTTGATTTGCTTTTCAAATTTGAGATCATTCCATCAAAGATAAGTTTTGAAAAGTTAAAGTCTCTTCCAGTGGAAAGACAGATCAAAGCAATGGCGATGTTGCTACCAAACTGATCCCATCCTCCACTTTTGGAGCTTAGACAGTGAAGAATGTGATGGATTAAGAATCTCCATTGGGGTGTAAAGTGACTTTTCCAAAATGTAAAAGTTCTGTCATTTACATACCCAATATTTTGCAATCCTTCAAAAATCTCTTCATTTTGCAACATATGAATCCCTGAAGCATCTGCTAATGGAGTTGCCTCCACCATGACTCTTCATAATTGTGTATATTCAAATGGTATCTAATGTTGCATCAAGTTGTTGAGTTCCCATCTTCAAGTGTTCTAGCAGTTGCAGTCTGCCAAAACTGCTTGACAAGAGAATCGTAGATTGGAGGATTGTGAGTTAAAGCATACCTAAATTTTGACCTTCTGAGGAAATCCACTATCTCTGTGTAACCAGCACTCTCAGTGGGTTTGAGTAAGAAACCCACTTGGTTGTGCTTATCGCAATACTTGAGTTGCGCCATTGAAACACTTGGTGAAATTATTTGAATCTTTTAAAAATTAGTACTGGTGATGTGACGTTTGACAAGATTAGGTCTGGTATTTAGGGAAGAAATTGTTAACGATTGTTTTGAAAAAATAATTAGGGTAAATAGCTACCATTTTTGCGTTTAGTGTATGTTAAGATTTTCGATTGATGTATCATTGGAGTTGTGTTAGGTTAGTGGCTGGTGATTGGGGGTATTGATATGGTTCGATAGTATTGTATTGTATTGATATGCTTGATTTTTTTAGAGGCTTGATTTGGGTAGATATGGATGTAAAGAGAAATTATCTTTATCCACTAATTTTATAGTACTCTTTCAGCGTTTTAGGCGGCCCCTAAAATATTTCACGGTTATGTTTGAATAAATAAAAATAATTTTATTTCAAACAGTATTAAGTGAAGCAATGACTTTAATCTTTGTACTACCAGGACTTAAAAATAGTCACACAAGTATTTAATTAGTAATCTCATCAGACTTAACATACTTTCAACCAGTTTATTAAAAATTTACAGAAAGTTGACCACAACATCATTACTTACAAACCAAATTGATCCATTAGCAAGTGACACCATGGCTCAGTTTTCTTTTCCATGCCAAGTTGATTCTTGCATCTTTTTATTATTTATTTTTATTTTTTTTTTTTTTTTTTTTTTTTTAACCTTTTCAACACCAAGTTCAGTACCTGCAATGTTAGCTCTGAACAAAAACAAACAATTTCTAATCTATTATTCTAAGCATGAATTAACCTAAGTTAAACCTACCCCAGACTTAATGCTTAACTACCAGAATTAAGTGATTACCAGTTTTAACTTTTACACTAGCAGACTTAATACTATGCTACCAGTATTAAGTTACTATGTTACCAGAACTAACCCTAAATTATACTACCAGAATTAATTCTAACTAATACTACCAGGATTAATTTTAAACTTAGAGCTACCAGGATTAAGTCTAATTTAGACAGAACTTAATAATACATTATAAAATTTACACTTTTTCCTCCCCTTAAATGTAGCTTATGGGTTGATCATACCAATGCTAACTACCAAGTAATTGAACCGGGGTCCATCAAATGGTTTGGTCAACAAGTCAGCTACATTTAAGTCTGTGTGAATTTTCTCCACACTTATGAGCTTCTTCTCATAACAATCTCTGATGAAGTGGTGTCGAATCTCAATGTGTTTGGTCTTGGAATGATAGACAGGGTTTTTCACAATGCAGATTGTGCTTTCATTATCAATGTGGATTTTGGTATTCATGAAGTTGAAACCATAGTCCAACAATTGATTTTGAACCCACAACACTTGTCCACAGCAATGTGCAGCAGCTACATATTCAGCTTCAGTTGTTGACGTGGCTACAATAGTCTGTTTCTTGCATTGCCATGAGATAAGTCTTTGACCAAGAAATTGACAACCACCTGTTGTGGATTTCCTGTCAAGGTTGGAACCACCATAGTCACTATCAGAGAATGCTTCCAAATCAAGGGGTGATTCCCTAGGATACCATAATCCCAAGTTTGGTTTGCCCTTGAGGTACTTGAAGATCCTCTTGACAGCATTGAGATGAGAAGTCTTTGGAGTTACCTGAAAACGTGAACAAATACATACTGCATACATAATATCAGGTCTAGAAGCAGTTAAGTACATGAGGGAACCTATGATAGATCTGTACAAGTGTATATCTACATCAAAAGCTTCCTCATCCTTTGTCAAAGGTAACTTGGTCTCCATGGGAGTGATGGCAGCTTTGACATTCACAAGATCAAATTTCTTGAGTATCTCAGTTACATACTTGTCTTGAGATATGAAGATTTCTTCCTTGTTCTGCTTGACTTGTAGACCTAAGAAAAATGTAAGTTCACCCATGGAACTCATTTGAAACTAAATTTCCTAATCTAATTTTACCTTTTCCACTGATACTACCTTTACTTCCTCCAAAAGTAACAGATCCCACTTTGGAGAGTTCTTGATAATCTTCAAGATGGGCCCTCTTACCAGTCATGTGCCCAGAACATCCACTATCAAAAATACCTCTATGCTCCATATGCTTCAGTGGATGATCCTGCACAATCAAAAAGAGATTAGTTTTTCTT